>VZTR01000751.1:1239267-1303845 GCA_013400775.1 Chaetops frenatus
AAATGTTGTCGAGGCCTGTGATACAGCTTTTTTAGCTCTTTCTCTGACATTCATCTGCCTGATGACAATGAGCAAGTTGATCTTCCCTTCTTTCAGGCAGCACATACCTCACAAGGCTTTTTTAAGGCATAATACATTGCTTTAAAATTTGATTTTAGGGCCAACATTTGAATAATCTAATTTTACACTTGAAGTATTAATCAGAAGCATGTTACCTCTCTATGGGTGGTCTTTACTTGGAATATTTTGTTTACTGCAAGACACCCTGTTAAGATGGAAATGCCTCACAACGTTCCACTCATTTCAACCATAACAAAATTATGAAGACTGAAATTTTTGGATATTTTGAAAGACAGTTGTTTTCTATCTGCATGCACTTCTGAGGTTCAAGACAAAGATTTCTAAATACATTCATCATGTTTCTCTACAATTTCCTCACATTTTTAAGGCATTTATATGCAGAGTGCCATTGTCATGATTCAATTCCAGACACAGAGTTTCTGTCATGAAGATGTAAACGCAAAAATTCCTGTAACTCTGCAAAAAGGGAAAATGGGTTAGTTTGAGTACAAGCTTTACTTGGTTTTAGTCTTTTACTTTTTTTAGCTAGTGGAGGCTCTTGCATTACACCTAAATTCCTAGCATAGCTAGTCTTAGACTTTCCTTGTCTACTACCTCTACTAATCTGATTGAAAGCCTAACTAGCAACATTGTAGTCATCTAAACTGTACTCAACTCACAAGTTGTTTTCAGCAGTCTGTTATGTGACCAAAAAACATCCGCAGAATTTCTAAAATTGGATCTCCCACAAAAGACCTGTTAATAGGCATAAATGACAACATGCAGCTGAACTGACACTTCAGTAGGGCTGTGTCATTAATACAATTAATGCCAAAATAGATGATAAAAAGATTGTAACTGGTCCTAGTTAAAAGGAAAGGCCATATTTCAACCTGACTGTCCAAATAACACGACATTCTCTTAAATAGATCTTTACAATGTGAATAGCTTTTCAAAGAGTACATAGAAAAAACTTTAAATAACCTAATGGCTAATTAGGTATGCATTTGTAAGTGGTGCTAGACAACAGCAAATAATTATAAAAACAGCGATCATCATCATCATGGACACAAGGAATTAACCACCAATATAAAGAGATCACTGGAATGGACTTAGTCAGTTTTATTGAAGGGAAAGAAAATAACTCAGTCTTTCCCAGAAGAGTTTATCAGCTAAGTGTTTTTATCACCACACATACAAAAAGTTGGAGCCTGGACTATTTTGTACCAAGGCAAAAAATCAAGTGTATGAGTTTATGGAACCTGTACACAGGATGTGGGACAGAAAATCTTCCCCCCTGTTAGTAGTGCCCAGAAATAGCTCTGCACCTTTTAGACTTAAAATAAAGAAAAGCTACATTTTAGACATTACTAGCATCTTATGCTTGATGAATACTGTAATAACAAAAGCTATCTGAACTTCCTGATAATGGAAAACTTTGCATTTTTCTTCATTATAAGTTCAACGGGAGGTATTAGAGCAAAAATAGTAATGCCATTGAAGCGTAATAAGATTGAGGTTTTTTCTGGGTTTTGAAAAAAAAAAAAAAACCAACCCAACAAAAGATGAATTTTGCTCACTATTTTTCTCTTTCAGAAACCCTGATGGGGATGTCAGCCCATGGTGCTATATTGCAGAACATGAAGATGGAATATATTGGAAATACTGTGAGATTCCATCCTGCCGAAGTAAGAGCACCCTGCAGTTTTTTAGGCCTGCACCTCAGTTGAACAGAGATTGGCAGTTACACAACAGTGGGTAGTGATTTCCAAACAGAAACCAGGATAAGGCAAAACAGCTTATTTTCAGTTGCAGACTGAGCTGTGTTTCAAACAGGTTTTTTAGAGTTAATGACAAGCTTACTGAACTATTTCTTCACTGCTATCCTTTTCATCTTATCTCAGAATTACTGGATTATATTATTTACAAGTAATACCGTGTGACAGGGAATCACACAAAACTTATGAAGTATTGCTAGTTCTTTGAATCCATAGAAATATGTAATTAATCTATTAAAATCTAGAGGACAAACAAGAAAAGGAAAGTCTTTACAAGGTATATACATGTCCATCCATTGCAATTAGCTCATAAAATGAATTACATTAGTTTAATGTGTATAGAGCATCATACACATAGAGAATTGCTGGGAGGAAACAAAAGTATGAGAGGGCACAGGGAAAAGGTGTCTGTGTGGTATATGGGAACTCTTGGCTAGAATTCTGTCTCTGACAGGTGCAGATACTTAGCATTGCTGTGAAACCACAACCTGGACTTTGTTTGATTTTTTAAAAATCAGATAATTCACAAGCTACTCACAAGAAGCTTCTTTCCAGAATTTAATATTTTTAATGTATTCTATTTTTTACCATGCCCACAATGTAATGATTTGTGTCAGTATATTCCAGAATTTTTTTCTGAACCACATTCTTTAAAATACATCTAAATATTAAGAAGATATTCTAGTTTTGCATGTTTACAAACGACCATAGCTACACATTTAAGTAAGCCTAATCATTAATGTCTTCACTTGCTTTCCCAACTTCTTCTGTGCAAGTACCCTCTGTTTCTAAGGCATAACTTAGGTCTTCACTGCTAAGCACCAGAGCAGGTGTCCATATATAGGCACACATTCAATTGGAAGAAATCTATTTCTTACTTGAAATTAAGAAAACAAAACCAGACAAGAAAAATGGAGCTAAAGTGATTTTTTTTTTACTTTGATCATAGTCTTGTTGTTTTGGGGTTTTTTATGAATGTGAATGATTCACATCTTCAGGCTAGGCAAACAAATACATAAGTGTGACCTTAAGACAGATGCTTTTTACCTAGACTTAAATACAGATTGAGGGGTCTAATTTAAATAATACAAAATCATTCAACACTCTGATACTCATTGTTTAGAGGACATCTTGCTCTTATTTTTTTGATATATCAGGCATGATCTAAGAAACCCAACCCTCTTAATTAAGAAATTTAACTTGGTCTAAAATGAAAGAATTTGCATTTTCTTTAAAGACCACAGATGTTAACAAATTATCTGGATATGGCACCAGGAAAAAAGCTGAAAGGCAAATTCTCTCCACTCCATTTGTTCTACACAAAGGATCCTTTTAAAACCAGCCTTGCTCGTTTTCTCTGTGGTGGGGAGCAGAGGATTTAAACTTGGACACTTACTTGCACAGATAATCCAGAGTTACATTTACAAAATGTCCTTTTGACCAGTAGCAGCTGCTTCAAGCATTGCACTGAAACTCGATACTAGAAAAAGGAATTGCAGCAATTTAGAGCAAACTGTACATTGCAAGCCCATCCAAATCTTAATACAAACCTCATGGTTTATGAAGCTGTGTAAGGAAAAAAAATCTTTTATTCTTCACCAGACTTTCTGTTTTCAGTAAGCATGCTAAGTCATAGGACCATCAAAACTATCTTGTGAAGTGCACAAAACAGAACTTGAGTTTTGTGATGGAGCAAGAAAGCAATTGTGTAGGAAAATCCTATTTGGAAATTTTTAGAGAAAAGTTTCTTATATAAGTTTCTTTTCCTTAATGATATTTACTACTAGAAAATCATCTGGAACATAAGTTACCTATTTACTGTGCCCACATAATACCACAGCAGTGCCAACAATATGAAGCATTTTGATTGCCTACAGAGATTTGCATGCAATGATTCATTGCAACAATAATTAAGAATCTACAGTTAAGAATTTGTCATTATGGTGATGAATTCACATGATTATATCATGTGTCTCATTCCCTGATACTTATACATAACACTAAATTCTTCAGTAAGAAATGTGTTCTGACATTCTGCCTATGTAATGTACAGAATTTAGCAGTATTAGATGAAAGATGGATGAGCATAACCACAGAAGCCAGTGGTAGTTACTCCAAGAGGAGCTTAGTCTTCCCTTTTCTTCCTCTCTTCCTAATGTCTGCTAAGCAGACTGGAATGGACAGAAACAAAATAAAAGGCAAGACAGCAGCTCCAAGTGCTGAGAGAACATGTGTGGCTCACATGGAGGATTCAGAACTGAATGCTTCAGATAGTTTGTTTGCAATGTCGCAGCTATTCCTGACCTTTTCGGTCTCCTTGTTAATGAGGTTAGGTTTAAGTTCAAAGGAAACAACAACTTACACTCCCAAAATGTGAAAGAAAGAAAGAAAGGCTTGCCATATCACTTAATTACATCTTCATGTTTTTGACTCACATGACTCTTTCCCCATAAACAGATTTCATTACTGGAATCATATTTCCAGTGTGCTTATATGGAATGTAATAAATTTAACTGAAATATCGAGGAGGTGTTAAATGGCAGGGCCAGGTAAGTTATACAGAGCTGTGTGGAACACAAGAACAAGGACAACTCAAACAATTTGTGCACGCTACCATTGCAAATTGCTAGGAGACTCTTCAAAGACAGCTAGATGAGCATAGCTGGAACATGGTTTGGAGCTCAAAACAATTACTTCCATATTTTAATATACTGAATATGTGCCTTAACATGTAAAATGCAGAAGCTGTGGTGTTTGCCAGGACCTCATTATGTCAAATGCTGCTTAAAAGAAAAATAATATGCTTTTGCAAAAGAGGCGACCTTTTAAGCACAAGAGGACAAATAGATACAAATGGTTAAGGACAGTGTAATAGGAAAACATCACTGGTGAGCATGAACAGTAATTGCAGAACACTGACTACCTCATTTTTTGCCAAGTTTCTTTAGCAGGCTGAATATTAAGAGCAAAGAAGGTTAAAATACTGCTGGGACACCGAAGAGACTAATTAGTCTTAGGATGTATGCTTGACTTAGTTACAAACTTTCAGAAGTTTTCAAATTACTCAGGTTTCTTAGCATGGAACATACTGAAGTACTAATTCTCTGGAGCCAAGGTGAAAGCTCTCACTAATAATGCTACTTAAAAAAAAATATTCAAAATCCTAGGTCTCTTAGGAAAGTGAGCTAGGTTGGATAACTAGGAAGCTTTTCCAGGGCAGTGAAATCATGCACAATACAAAAAAGAATGAGCTCTCTCAGAGTTATCTGCCCAGCTGTACTCAGCTGGGGTGGGGCTGCAAATGGGGATTTCCAAAGGTATGTTAAATCAGGCTGTAACTTGAAGTCTCAGTACTTATATGAATGTTGCTGCAGGGCATATCAAAGCCATAACTCCATGCAAGTATTTATAATTGAAATTATATTCTTAGAAAACAAAATTAATTTATGAACAATATTTGAAGCAATGTTATGTCATTATTTATAATAAGTTTACTGGGTACTGTAACAACCAGTGACTACATAAATAAAACACTCCTACAGGTCTCTGAGCACATCATGTCACATAGAGCTGTGGCAGTTAGGTGGACAAAACAAATCCTTGTCAATCTGGCACAGGAATAAAACTTCTTTTAACATAGAGCTAGTAACAGATTTAGTTTCAAGTACGTAAATAGATACAACAGGTGGGCAAGGGATAATTTTATGCCATTACCATGGCACTGTATTGTACTCCACATCCTCTCTGGGAGGTGATCATGGATAAATTCCAGTGTTTCGATGAAAAGTGCAAAACCAAAAAAAAAAGAGGACAAATTATGCAGTGAAGGGGGAAAACTCTGATCTCCCATAGTGACCAGGGAGCCTTAAAACACTGTATTAATGTAAATAGATGGATTGCTTCTCAAAGTAATATTGATCATTTTGAATCTCTTTGTACAATACTTGAGATTCACATCAGAATTCAAGTTTTAAATATTAGGAAATTCCCCTATATAAGTATATTGTCCCTCCCATAAAACTTGCCAAACTCCATCCTAAAACAGTTTAGGTTCCCTTCCTCAAATATCCTGTTTTGAAAACTTCCAGAATGTCATTGTTTTGAAGATCAGAGAGAAATTACATAATTTACATTTTCAAAATACGCATGCCAATAGTAAAAAAAAACAACTCCACAAACCCCCTGAACCCAATCATGCCTTGGGTTGTTTTAATTGCCTCTTTCAGGAGAAACTAACACGGTATTTATCTTGTCTATTTTACTGCAGCTTATGAAAACCAGCTAGAGAGTCTTACAGGTATATTGCTGAGAAGATATGATACTCTTTTGCCCCATCACTCATCCCTGGGTGTGTTTGGAAAATATGACAAGAATCATACAGAGTATGAGTTACAAAGAGTAACACTTCCCATAGTGCAAAACCAAGCCCAGAACATAGAGGGAGCTGCTTAGAACTCAGGTAGGGCATGAAGTGGTCTGGGATGTTTACAGACACACCTTTAGAGTGACTGTTCTGTGTTTCTCTTGCCAGTGCCAGGAAATCTGGGGTGTTACAAGGACCATGGAGAGCCACCTCCTTTGACTGGCACCAGCGAGACGTCCAATAAACTCACAATCCAAACGTGCATCAGCTCCTGCCGAAGTCAACATTTTAAGGTGATTTCTTTGATGTACATTTACAAAATGTTTTCAAAGACAAAAATGGCAACGTTTCTAGAGCTCTCTATCATATTTCTGCTGTTCCCCATTTTTTTTAACCTTTGGGTGGTCTAAGGTTGCACTTCCACCTGGGAGACTGAGCCCTCTCTCTGCATCCAGAGGAATCTGGACAAATGACTAATGAATAATGCCAGGACAAAATACAGTTGCTTACTGCCGTTGTGAGTTTCAGGGTGCCCTCCATTCCATCTTTCCCTCTAGTCTTAAGTAGCATCCTGACAGCCCAAACAAAAGCAGCCTGTGGTGGTTCCTCTGACTAATCATACTTCTCCAAAACACACATATTCTGCTGCCAGCTTTCTTGCTGAAACAACCTCCTGCTGTCACTCTTTCAAATACTATTCCTCCCTTCCTTATGCATCTTTGTTGTCAAAGTTTGCAGGCATGGAATCAGGTTATGCTTGTTTCTGTGGAAATAATCCTGACTACTGGAGATACGGGGAGGCAGCCAGTACAGAATGCAACAGTGTTTGCTTTGGAGACCACACTCAGCCCTGCGGTGGGGATGGCAGAGTCATTCTTTTTGACAGTAAGTATTGAAGGAGGCTCAGTTTTTCCCAAAGGAAAGGCTTCACATGTTCAGCAAATTAGGGAAAAGGCTCAAAAACAATGAGAACTGTTGCACTCAAAACAGCTAAACACCTCCATTTGGTATAAAATAAAGCTGCTTCCCATTTCTGCATAAAATTCTCATCCATGAGTAATGCGAAATAGCTCTTCCAAGAAATGATGCTTGCTCATGCTCCAGAGGCTCTCTCACTTTCTTCACAAGTGGTACTAAGTCAGCTATCAGAAGCAGCATGCCACAGAAAGACTCCCTAAGAACTGATCTTACTAGAGAGTAAAAAATTGTGTGTGCATGTATGGATATGCATTGTCAGTTGGTGGCATTTGAGTTGCTCTCTGGATTCACTGGTATTTAAGTTTGCACTGGGAATCCGGATAGTTGTTGAGGAATATAATAATTTACTGGGCATTTACTTGTATTTTGTACAAAAAGTAGCAAGAAATCTTTTCTTTAGACTTTGTAAAAGTATCTTTTTCAAGTTACTTGGCAAAGGTAAGGTCAAATATTATTTGGGCAGCATCGAAAGACAGGGTGCTTGGAAAGCACACACATAGGGCCACAAAGGTGACTAAGGTATTACAGCATCATTCATACAAGAAGAGACTGAGAGATCTTGGGTTGCTTAGCCTTGAAAAAAGAAAGGCTGGGGAGGAACCTTTTCAATTTGTAAAGCTGACTGATGGGAGAGTGTAAAGATGAAGCCATCCTTTTCTCAGTGCTATCTAGTGAATAGACAAGAGGCAACAAGCACAAATGGAAATACAGGAAAATCCATTTAAACATAAGGAAAAGCTCTTTTTTTTAATGGTGAGAGTGACACTGGAACAGGTTGCCCAGAGAGGCTGAAGAGTCTTCATCCATGGAGACTCAAAACACAACCAGACACTGTCTCCTGCTTTGAGCAGGAGGATTTGACTAGAAAATCTTCAGGGTCCCTTTCAACTTCATCTGTTCTGTGAAGATTTGTTTTTTCAATTTCATACAGCTGAGAAGGAATGTCAGTAATTCAACAATGAGCATTAATAGTCACTAATCCATTTGCCTGCCCACCTGATAGGGATGGAGTAGAAACCCCTGAATCAGTGATTTTATCCCATCTCTGTGGGGATGCAGGAAAGGATACATGGTNAGACATAAGGAGAGTCTTCCAAGCAAAGGCTACAAAGGCTGTGGGAGGGAAAGAGCATCTTCAGAGTGCATCCTGCTGGCCTAGCAAGTCTGTACCTTCAAGTCACATTTAAGTACTACAATCTACAGTGTGCTAAAGCTTTGCAAAATTAATGTATTGCCTTTTTATTCTTTCTTTCCACTTTTCTCCCTTTCCTTCTGTTTTCGCAGCCCTTATTGGTGCCTGTGGAGGGAATTACACTTCTGCTACAGCTGTGATCTATTCCCCAGATTTTCCTGACACATATGGCACAGGCAAAGTCTGTTATTGGACCATACAAGTTCCAGGAGCATCTCAGATCCACTTCAGCTTTGTCCTTTTTGAAATCAAAGATGCTACAGATATGGTGGAATTTCTGGATGGTTATACCTATCACGTTCTAGCTCGTTTTAATGGCAAGAATCGCCCTCCCCACACCTTTAACATCTCTTTGGATTTTGTAATTTTGTACTTTTTCTCAGATGACATCAATCAAGCCCAGGGATTTGCTATCAGGTATAGAGGTAAGAGGTTACCTTTGCTGTTTTACCTTTCAGTGAAGCATTTAATTCACATGGGAGATTTCTGAACTGGCAGGTAAAGAGCAAATATTTCAGCTTTGATCTAACAGGGGTTTCATCTCTCTTGTTGCCACTACTCAGTAGGTGAAAGCTTCACCAAAATTTCTCTCAATGTAGAACATTCCAGTCAGCTACGTCATAAATAGAAAAATACAAGTTTTCAAAAATTCAATTCTATACCTTTCTGTTAAAACAGATTGGAAAATGACAAAGGGAAACAAAACAGAAATACCAATAATCCAGCTGCACGTTGGTTCATCTTGGCTCCTTCCAACAATCTCTTCCTCTCCAACTGAAAGTCATCAGGAGAAAATGTTTTGGTCCTTAAGTTGTACTTACTGTTATGATGAACAATTAGCTTCCAGAAAACTTCTGAGAACCCCAACCTGGTGAAGTACAAGTTTTTTTAGGAACCAGATATAATTTCACTGTTTGAGTTCTCTTAAGTAAACCAGAGAGCAGCATGTCTGTTTACAAGCACAAAATAAAGTCTAATTACACCTGTTAAGAAATTGTTATTGTAATCATACTCTCATGTTTTCAGCTGTGAAGGACAATGTGCATCAAAACAAGATCCCAGTGAATCACACCCTTTCAGAGAGGATAAATGAACAAGCAAATCTCAGCATCAGTGCAGCCCGGTCATCAAAGATACTTTATGTCATCACAACCAGCCCAAGCCATCCAACTAGCTCCATGCCTGGTAATGATACAATAAAATGTGGAAATGGGAAAAACATTTTGCCAAAGCAAAATCTGGAGTCAGTATTTCCTTTGCTGCCTCCTCCACATTAGCAGAGCCACTGTGCATCTTAGTAACACATGAAATTTCATTTAGTCTAATTAGCACTAACTGGGATTCTCCCATTACATTTCAAAACACTTCTCAGCCCAAGTCAGAAATAGTGTGAAGATCATGAGTTCTTGAGAATGAAAGCACATCAAAATATGAGTCAGAGCAGCCTCCTTACTGAAATCAGCTTTAGTGACCACTGCATGCCCCAGAAGGGCACAAGTTGCTGAAAAAAGAGCAAACTTTTGAGAAGTCTAGAATAGCTTGAATGCTGGATGCATCCCTGTTACCCCAATTAACAAAAGCTTCATCAATAATACAAAGAGGACTAGACAACTTTATGGGTGTAGGGGAGGTGTCACTGAGAACCTGTCATGTGTTTAGAACTCACCTTCAGGACATCACTTAATTAAGGAAATTACTGAGTTGTAAATTATTGAAAGCTGGAAATGCACTCTTGGTGAATATCACTATTATTCTCTCCTGTTGCTGAACCACCTTGTGCATCTGCTTTTGTGTGTCATTGAAGCTGGGCCTCGATCCCACTGTGGACACTCCCACAGTCCTGAAGCTGCATCCCAAACCTGAAACATGAGCTGCACGTACCCAAACCCACCAGGGTGCAGAACGTGCCTAGGAATAGTCTGGGACTAGGCCCAGCCTAATGCCTGACTTACCACAGCTACACCTAAGCTGCATAGTGTTAAACTACCTTGGGAATTCCAACTGAAACTGCACCCTTGGATTTTATGCAGTTCCAAAAATACTGTTCAAATGATCATATACACTCAGTGTTTTGAGGAAGGGGCAGAGGGTGGAAGGGAACTTCTGCTTCCTTTCCTAGATAATTTTACTGGTACATGCTTTGAATTTTTGCCAGCTTTCAGTTTTATTGGGAGGAGCTCTGCAAGGGAAAAAACCAGTTCTGACTGAAAGTTGTACAGTTTCTGCCAGTCTGAATAGGTTTAAGGCATCATCAAATTACACATTTGAATAAAGCATCAGAAGGCTGTTTGTTTCTTTTGTGCAATATTTTTTACTGTAAAAACTGTAAATGAATGTAAGTACTGAGAGCTCCCCCTCTTATCTTTTGCAGAGTGGACAATATACAGTCTGACAGCACTGCTCATCCTAAGTGTTACAGCCATAATAGCAAAGATACTTCTGCACATTACCATGAGGTGAGTGTGGAGCAAAACCAGCCACAGAGAAACAAGATCTCAGCTCTGAATCAAACCTGGGGCCCCTCTCTACCTTCCCATAGTCAGATTGGCCATATTCAAAACCAAGTTAGTTATTACATATTTGTATCCTCATAAAAGATCCTAAATTCTAACAACTCATCTGTTAGCTTTCCAGTCTGTTAGAATACCATTTTCTGCTAGAATATTTCTTCTGTTTTTGATTTGAGAAGATTTTTGCTTTAGGAGGAAGGAGGAAAATGTTATCAGACATCCAGATTTGTTGGGAAGAGGTCAAATTATGATAATACTTCACAGGGGAAAAAGTAAAGCCTCTACACTCATACCAAGTAAATTTTGTGTCCTCTAGCTGGGCACTCACTGAATGAAATGATAGGTGAGTTATCAGCAAATCTGAAGTTGAATACTGTACTTACAGCAATACAAACATGCTTAAATTTACAAGGAAATTAATTTATATTAATAGCAACTATAATAGTAACAACTACTACAGTTTGTAGAGCCCTCTTAGCTTCATGTCACTGCTGTCATTAGGGTGGCAAAAGGATACCTAACTTTTCATTTGATCCAGACAACCAAGAAACACTCCAGAAACCTATGTTTTGCACAACAGGTAGAAAGAAGTGTCACAGATGTAGTGGAAGCTGTGAGCACTCCCAGTGTAGAAGTACTGAAAATATATTAATAACAATAGCTACCCAAGCACATTAACACAGGAGTGAATTACCTCTTGTTTCCTAGGTCCCATCAGATTCCAGCTGCAGCTGAAACAGAAGATTGCAGTGATGTCACTACTGCTGGTGAGATCTGGAGTATATTTTACCAGCCCTCCACATCAATATCCATCTTCAAGAAAAAGCTTCGAAATCAACAAGATGATTGCAACCCACTAGTGGGAAACTGAAGTGTCCTTTCTTTTGCAAGAATTGATCTTCTTAAAATCCAGGTGACTTGAGATTAATCTTCCTTTTTTTTCCCTCCCAATCTCAGACCTGTTTTCCAAAAAGTCCCTTTCCAAAGGCCTTTGAGTGACTTTGCCTATTGGCTGTTCTCTTGGGTCTTCCAGTGACAATGGATTTATTGCAGCAATAATTTCAAAATACCTGGTGCTCCTCAAGTCTGTAGTGCTGTTAATTACTGCCTTTAAACCATTGCACTTAAAATAGATGTAAAAACTCATAAAATTCTATATGTTCTGTACCCCTGCCAAAGGTAACCGAAGGGGTATCTACAGGTTGAGGATTTCTTGTGTCCCACTTGCCTGTACCAATGTATTATATCAGGCTCCTTTAGTCCTTCTGTTCTCAAGGCTGAAGACAGAGGTGGGTACTGATAACCTGTTTGGCTACCACAGCCAACAGAGTTTATTTACCTTGATGTAAACACATCTAAATGGTACTATACAGTAAGATGGGAATCAAAGACTGGAAAAACTATCAGCCTGGTTTGTCAGTGCTGTGCTCCTGCATTTTCTATTTCTGTGTCTGCAAGCAGAGATAGACACATAAAAAATCAAATTCAGGAGGCTCCTAAAACAAGATTCAGCTGGAAATACGCATTTTGATTGACTAATGCTCCCCAGGTCAAGGTCTGCACAAGCATTGAAGCCTTTTAAATGACTCTGACCCATCACTCACTGATGTTTATGATAATTTTACTCATATTCACAGTGATCCTTTAAAGAACTATTGTAGTCCAGCCTGACGTCCAGCATTTATCCTGGATATAAGCTTAGGGCTTTTTAAAGGATTGTCCAAAGAACTGTAATCCACTGAATTTTTAAACAGTGGGGCTAACACATTTTTACTCTGAAGTCACATGTATTCATCTCAGCAGCCCAAACTATTTACAAAGTTGTAGGCTGCTGTTACCAATTCACCTGTGCCAGACTGTGCAGCTGAACACACATGGAACAGCTGCCTTGACAGCTACCTGTGAGAAGTCTCTCCTCGCCTGCAGCACTAAAACTGAACTGAATTTTTAAGCTAATTGCCTTAATTGTCAAAGGACTAAAACATACTGGGGTTCTGATCTGTGATCTGTTTTCTCTTTGACTGCAACAGACAGCATTAACTATTTTTCCTCTTCAGTAGACTGACTGTCCATCCACAATACTCAGATTTCTCACCCCACCACTGCAAGTGGGAAACAAGTGATTCCAAAGGATCAGCAGTGAGTCTTTCAGCCTCAGCAAGTTGAGACCAGCAAGATATTTAGGAAAAAACTGTCAATGCAATAGTCAGATATGCTCCTCAAACTCAGAGGAGGTTCACTGAGAACCATTAAATTACAGTAATTCTGGTTAAGTTTGACCATATACTAATGGTCTGCATTTACCAGATATGCAGAGAACATCTATTAAGTGCATCTGCAAAAGGTAATTAATAAGAAAATTGTCACTGAGCTTAAATTCATTCTGGTATCTACCCTTATGTTTTTTAACATATAATTCCCTCCTCTTCATGAGGGCTACAGATTTCCTTGAAAAAATAGGGTATTGAAGAATTAAGCAGTGAAATATTGTGCCTTACCACTGTAGAGCTGGTCTTCTACCTGAACTGAATTCAGTCCAGCTCCATTTTTGTACCACAGATGAGTGCTAGAGACAGCTGAACAATATCACAATGCATGCTTAAAAGAAACCAGACTTTACTAAGCCAGCAATTATAGAATTGCTTATATAAAAAATGGAATAGCATGGGAACATCTAGTACTTTCTTGCGTGAGCTGCTGGAAAGAATACAGGAAAATGTAATTACAGTATTAGCTAAAATGAAGACAGGACAAGTTGTGAAAACTGTGCTGGTTCTCTGTTACGTGTCATTGTGTTGGACCAAAAACCATTATCTGTTTCAGACCCAACAAAAGTTCTGAACTTGCCTTTTTTAAAAGTAAGGTTTTCCACCATGCATTCATGTGGAGAGAGTTCCCCTCAGAGATTCATACCAAAACAACATAGGTTGGTTCCTAAGCATCCTTAATATGGTGCACTAGTGGGAAACCAGGCAGAGAGAATCACAGTGTGGTGGCCAGATTTTTGGAAGTGTTAGGAGCACACAGTGCTTGTCACAAAGTGATGAAGCTTTGCTTGCTTGCATTATCAAATGCACATTAAACATTTTGTCAGAGAGACATTCACAAGGCAGTTAGCTAATGGTGATAAACTGAAAAAACATCAGGAACACCCAGTGACTGATTTACACCTGCTGCAGAAAGAAAAAATACGGAACTGTTATGCTTCTCTTCCTTAGTAAAGAATTTAATTTCACTGTAATATTAGAGAAAATCTCATTACAAACAGTAACAAAGACTGATGCTACTAATGCAAAATCCAGAGAATTTAGGAAATGAGATTTTTGCATCGTTCCCATAGTTCCTCAACTATTTTTTAAATAAAATTGCATTTCATGGGACTTTCATAGGGAACATTTATCAAATTTCTGTACAAAAGTCCCATAAAAACAGCACTTAGAGCAGATTAACTGGTCATGGCAACAACAAACATGACTATGCACAAGATAAAAGCATACAAGAAATTATGTTCTACCCCACCAAATCTTTCAGATTGTCTGATTCTAGATACTTCCAGTGTTAGCAAACAGAACAATAGATGGAAATTCATGGACAGAGTCCCTTAAATAGCACTTACTACTTTACAGGGCTGAGACCATGAAGAGCAGGTAGATCTCTGGTGTGGATTTTTTTACAATGTGGTATGGTCACTCACACTCCTAGTGCAGACACTTCACAGGGTATGGTGATTTATGGCCAAGATATGTGGTATCCATTAACATGCATCCAAAACAAGCACATTTTATTCTTTGCTGTAAGGGTTTGGGGGAGAAAGAAGCAAAAAGTGTGACATGCACAACTGTTGTAATCCCACAAAAGAAGTGCCCCTACTACACAGCCAGCTGAGAGCTGGCAGCTGGAGAGCAGGAACACCTCAGGATGTTGGTGTTTACACCATTTTCTCAAGAAATTGAAAATAACTGCAGAAGAAGAATTTGTTTTGAATCGTATCTGCAGCCTTCTGAGCTCCTGCCTAGCAGCCCCCTCAAGAGGCTGGACAGGCTGCAAATGCCACACTGGCTCCAATGTCAAAAACAACTGTGTTGACAACCAAATCATGATGAGGAGGTGCCTCCTCATTCGTATGGATTTCAGCTCCTGCTTTGGCCCCCTGCTCACTCTTGTGTTGGTGTTACCAGCTGTGTAGTGGTACAATAAACTGATCAGGTCAAAAATTGCTATGGCTTTTTCTTCCCTGAGGTATTTTTTACAGAGCTGAGCTCTCTGATCTTGCTGACTGGGTGGTTGCACAGGAAGATGAGCCAAGAGCTCACTGAGTCCACAGCTAAGCAGACAATAAGCCATAGGACAGGACAGGACAGATGTCTGCCCCAGGAGCTGGGGCAGTGAGTATTTCTGCTGGAACTGCCACAGCAGTGATTTGTGAGCCTGCTGCCTTCACACAGCACCCCAGTTCCAGCAGCCTGCACTGTGTGTGGGACCTCAGGTGGAAAGGGGCCAGCTGCACAAGCGCCTTCCCTCATTCAAAATCTAAATTTAAAACTAGTTTAGTTTGTTGACTACATGATTTTATTTGTATTTTTATCTTAATATTGTTATGTTGTGAGAAAATAAGAGACTTTGTTATGTAAAAATGTGTGATGTGTTATCATAGTAATATATACTTTTGTATATGTATAGGAAATGCATTATTTAATACAGCATATTATGCTTGTATCTTGCTAACATTTTATAGGAAGAAAATATGTTAGTTTACATTCTGAGAAAAATAAATTTTCTATACACTGTAACTATAGGGGAAAAATCAAAGACACTTCTTTGGTATATATGATAGAAGGACATTGAGAATAAGGGAACTCAGACTCAGTTTTGTGACAGAATAGATGTTGATAAAACAATTGCTGTAAGAAACACTTTCCTCCTTTGAATGTCATTTCTAGCCTGTAATTATCTTAGGCTGCTCATTAGATTCTGCAAATTCATGTGCTTATATACTTCCTGGATGATTTTTACCATCAACATGTAATCTGCTTTTTCAATCAAGCATTAACATAATCTTCTTTAGGACTTGTTTCTGCCAGATTTTCTACAGCCAGGACAATGCTCAGGAAGTTTATCACATTGCACAGGCAGACAATCCAGTGGGATTGCAGAATGGAAGTCTATGTATTCCAACCCCCCCAGCAATAGAATAAACTGGAGATTTTTATGGATAGCCCTGGAAACTCTACTGAATCTGCAGCCAGGATGACTACAGGCCAAACACATCAGCAGACACATGGCTGCCACTGAATGAGCATAAGTAGCTATTCCACTTTCATCTTCTGCTTAATAAACCTCAGGCAGTGGGCAGGAACAGACTTTTCTAGTGCACCACTTTGCCTAAAGGAAGGGTGAACTACAAAAACAACTGCTGACAAAAACTTGTCCAACTAGTTCTTACTACCTTGCAGCAGTATTTCACAATCTTCCAATGGAATACAGTTCACTGATAGTTTCACCTGAATATTGTTCTGGACATTTATGAACAATTCTGCTACCTTGAGACTGAAAAATACAATTGCCTTCAGATCATACCATATTTTCTGTAACAACACATCCCCACTACATACATTTCACGCCACTCATACTTTCTCAAATTTACTGAGCACCTGTGCTTGGGATGAAATTTGGCATTGTGAACTTCAGTCTCAAGACATTTTGCTACAAATCCAAAAGCTATCACATGAACCACATAAGGCTGTCAAGAAACTGGAATAAATCAAACTTGAGATTACTCACTGCTGAAGTATGCACTGTGTTTATAACTGTTCACTCTACATTCAGCAAATGTTTGTAAATAATAATTATGAAAAAATAAACACAGTGTATTTGTGCAGGAGGAGTTCAGTTAGGATGGCTAAAGGGTGTACAAACATGGAATACAGGAGGCAGAAACTGCAGCAGTTCACCAGCAGATTACAAGAGCACCACCTGCTATACATGTTAGAAGAGAGTATTAGAGCTTAGAATGATTACTTATATAAAGTATGATACTGCTCTGAGACAGTTTCTGAGGTAACAGCAAATTGTAAGTTTTCTGTTTACATGTTTTCAGACTTTTAAAAAGAACTGTAACAATTCTTTCAGTGTTTACTTTGCAAACTCCAGCGATGTGTAATGCTGTTTCCACTTTCTTGCAAGATTCATCTTTTCTCTAATTAATTACTCCTGGCCAAAATAATGCTACAGTTTAAGAAACCTTCAGCAACCTTTTATGTGAACACCAGAAAACCAGTGACAAATACCAAAACTGTCTCCAGCTTTTCATGTGAAGACTCAGTTTTCTTTTAGAAACACATTTGTCACAGGGTCTCCTGTTACCCAGGGGAGGTTACTCTGCTCTCCTTTCTTGCCATTCCAGTTTTGAGACTCTTGCATTTCAGTTCTTTCTGGGAACTTCTTTTTTCTTGGCTGTTTCCTAAGCAGCAGTTTCATTCCCCATGAGAGGAGCGTGTTTTTTGTTCTGAAAGACACTTTTCTATGAAGCATTTAAGTCACAGGAGCATGGCGCTTTCACTGCAAGATAAAATATCTGGTTTCAGGTATGCTATTGTCTCCCTGGCCAGAGAATTAGGCCAAGCTGACTCCACAGGGTATGAACATGGCCATCCTTTTAAGGGCATTTTTCTCTTCACACTACCCAAGTAACAACAAACCTTACCTAACAGCTGTCATAGGATTTGACAGATGCAGACGGTATTGCAGATAGTGTTACAGAAACACCAAGTGTTACGATAATGAACAATCCACTGAGAATAGTCTGCTCCTGCTTGTCTTTTTTTTTACCATATCGAGGTTCTGTGGAGGTTTGTGGTGCCCCACAGGACTCTCATTTTGTCACTAATTTGTTCCTTAAACATTGAATCTGAAAAGTAAAAAGAACCTCCCCCTCTTGCCAAGTATCAAAATGTTCATTTGGATAGAAAATATTTACATCGAATCATTTTTTAAAAGCCACAACAAAGACTAGAGAGAATATCACACACAGCTAAGCACCACACACAAGTTCAGCCAGCAGCCCACAGCTGCTTTCCATGGAGGCAGAGCATGGGCTCACTGATTATTCTGTGGGACACTGAGGGTGGTGGAATGTCCTGTTCTTTAAAGCACAATCAACTGACAGTTTTCTTCAGAACAGGGAACAAGAAAACAGAACACCAGCAGCAGTAGCAAACAGGGGGATGGAGAGAGGGAAGAGATAGGAGATTCAGATGTGACCCTTCAACATACATGTTACCAGCCATCCACACACAGCAGGTTTTATGCTGTTTGTAAAAACACTTGGTTCATGAACTAATTTGCAGGTAAAAGGTGTCTCTGCAATCACTGGCAGTTGCCAAGATTCTGTTCACTGAGCAAAAAAAGGGGCACATGCTTTAATTGGGAAGCACTTGCTCCTGTTGCTCTTCCATTACTGAGCCTGTCTTCCCACACAGACCAGGCTTTCCCATCGTACCTGAGATCAGGATGGGAACTGGTCCTCATGCCACCAAGGCTCCCCTACAAAATGACACTCAACAGTCTGTCATCCCAAATGGAGCTTTCCCATATGAAACAAGGAGAGTTGGAGAGAAGTAAGGCTTATTTCTTGGCTGAACCCTGAAGTGATTGACTTACAGTGCATTTGACCATGGATGAGAGAGAGGGAACGTCCAGGCGATTACCAGGTGAAAATCTTTGGGAGAAGGAAGAAGCTGGAGAATCCTGGAAAAGACTCTGTGCATGTATCACTGGATGGGAAATAAATAATACATGAAGATGAACTGTTTACACAATAACATACATAAATACACATGTACATACACACATAGAGCCACACAGCCCCAGGCTCCCCTCTTCTGGTGTCTGCATAAACATCTCTGATGAAACTGTGCTCTCTGCTGACAAAACAAGTACCTCAGTATTGATTTTCACTTAAGCAGGGCAATTTCACTTAATCCAGGGCAAGGACCTAGATCTACCTTGACTATTCAAGCTATGACTTACCCAGTTGTCTCTACCTGTATCATGCTGTCTCAAAACCATTTTATTTCAGGACAATAAATTATTTTTACCTGAAATTACACCAGAGTTACGTTCCCCTGCCACAAGGAACAGCCAGGTTCCAAACATAAATGAGGGTTTCTTTTAGCAGATGTGGTACTTCTCATGTGCCTGAAGGGCTCAGGGGCTTGTGTGACACCTACCCCCAGCTGCCCCCCAATAACCTGTGTGCTGTGTAAACGCATAAAAATGCCCACCTATCTGTTATTTTTAAAAAGGAGAAAATGTTGTTTGTTAGAGTTCATCTCAGTATCTAGGACTATACTTTGAGAACAGCTATCTGTGTCCTTTCCCCCAAAACAAGAAGGACAACTCCCACATGTATATGCAATAAAACTGTATTTTTTGTGTGGTTTTGCCTTTTTTTTTCTTTTAATACAGACATTTTTACACTTTCTTACAAAACTGCAAGTAACTACACTTCTCTTAAATCATTTTTGGTCGGCAAGTACTGTAAAATCTTTGTGTGCAATTATCATGTATTTACAGGGCCTCGTGTTAGTGATTTTCAATGATTATTACAATAATGTCACACACTCTCAACATAAGACATGGCTTAAGATAAATATATTAGTAAATAAATATTCTGAGAACATATTTCCATACATGAAATGTGCTGCTATACATATACAGAATATATACAAGATGCTTTCTAGCTTTTAAAACATTTTTAAAAATGGTAATGAAGGAGAAAGAGCCCTTTGACCATATTACAAATCTTTACAGCAAGTTTTATACAAAACAATTTTAAGTGCTATAAGACAATTTTAATTAAAAACATTTTAAATAGTGCCTCATGAGCCAAACACAGTGACAACTTTTCATGTAAGTAGTAGAAAGGCATTTTGTTATAAAAACCATCTATCATGGCCAGCTAGCCTGTAAGTCTGCACTGGACATGGAGTTTTATGTTAAATGTCAGACCCAGCACGGAAAGCAGGTGTTGGGTGTCTGTGGTTTGGCCTGCAGAGACTTGTACCAGCAGAGATTTCCACAATGTGTGGGACCAGTACATCAGGATCACCATGAGCCAGAATATTCAAATCTTTTCAAGAACCACGTTTTACCACAACATGCTGTATAGTTACAGAGTACAATGTATCTTAGGTGACCTTTACAGTGCCTCACAAAACACCAAGCAGAACAACCAACTTAGCTTCTACAGTGCATTTCTTTTTTAGTGGAAGAAGGAGAGGGTAAGACTTAAAAATTAAAAAAAAAAAAAATCCAAAAATCACAAACCTTCAGAGTTTATTCTCCCAACACATACCACTTACTTCAGTCATTCAGAGAATAAGTTTTTAATAAGCTTTATACACAGAAAATGTGTTTATTGAAATTTCTTTTAATCTTATACCAGATACTGCCTTGTATTAATTCTCTGAACAGCTGAATTTTGGTGCTTGTTGATTGAAAAGATGTAATGTGAATTCCTTTAGATGGAACTTTTTTCCTAATTTACTGGGTACGAAAGCAAAAGGAAATAGACTAATATATTTGTTATTTCTTAGATGCCTCCTTCTTTTAAAATAGTTCATTTGGGACTACAGAGAATACAAGTTAGCTTTGCTGGGTCTCACAACCAGCCCAGTGCTGTCAAGGACATTGCTTTGGCAGAATATGAAGTGTACATCTATCTCTATTTCATGTCTTTGAAGTATCTCCAGAGTGTATTGAACTTAGGACAAATCTTTTCAGAAGACGGGCACTGTGGGCATTAAATACTTAATTTCCCTTTAGAAGAATTCCTGCTGTGAATACACCACAGGATGACACTGTGTCCTCAGGCACATGCAGCATGACAGGCAATTTAACCCATGCTATGGTAGCCTCTTACTCAGAAGCTGCTGTTTCCACAGGAAACAATTGCTATCAGAAGTGACGACATGAATTATCTCATGATAACAAACATCCCCACTAGGACAAGAACAAGAACAAAAGTATGTGCCCAGGCTAATGGGGTACAGAGAGCACTCTGTACACAAGACAAAAATGAAGCACAGCCGGCTGGGCCCAAGAAACCTTTAAAACAGATCAATCTATGGAAGCTACATCAACCACAGCAAAGAAGAAAACCATGATTAAACCAAGTCCCTCACTTTCCCACACACACAAAAGGTGACAAGCACTGCTTCCCTTAGGCATGCTTGCAACCTGGAAGGAAACAAGAAACCCTGTTTCCAAAATGAGCCAGCAAAGCTGCAAGCACACTGCAAGCTCTCTTTTCCTGCACATGCTAGCATTCCTCACAGCTGTAACAGGGGCTACAGGTGCCTGAAAAACTTCCTGTGCAAGGAAAAGTTCATTACCTACAAAGGTAATACCCTTTCTAAGCACTTTGTTCTAGCATCTGCTTGAGGGAGAGGTCCCCAGCATTCTTCACTGCCAGAAGATACAATGAGGTCCACGGTTTAAATACAGGAGGTGAAGATGAGAACATTCTGAGCTATCAGTTTCCTTATCCCCACTCTGTTGAAACTAATCCTAATGGGAGGACACCTTCCTAGCCAAACCATCAGAGCAGCATGGAAGGGGGGAGAAGGGAAGAGGAGAAAGGAGACAGTCCAATGCTTCACCTCCCTCAAAATCACTCACATAACTGCTGGCTGCTAGGATTTGCTACTGGGATTAGTCAATATCTGATCATCCATTCAGCAGCTGTATCCCTCTGGACTACTATATTTCAAGGTGCTATCTGGTTTCTAAGGCAGGTGTAGCCCTGAGCTTATCAAAGGCTGGACTCCTTCAAGTAGGAGATAACAGCATCTACACATAGCCTGGCTTATTTAACACACTGTGTTACCTCTCAGCAAAAGGTCACTTCTAAAAAGAAAATATAAATAACACTTTGTCATTAATATAGAAATGGCACCAGAGCTCAGAAATGCTCCACACCATGTCCCACATGGGCTTTGCACACAAATCAAGGCCTGAAGGCTTCAGGCAGGAGGGACAAAGGAGACAATCAAACTGATGTGAACACAGAGGAAGTAGGGGAGGGACTTCTCCACATTACCACTTTTGTGTGTTTGTCAAAGCTTTAAAAAAATTAAGTCCATGAGACTTTGGAGTCTCTGATAAGCTCCGCTTCTCCATCTGGGATCATCTGGACAGGTCTAGTCACTGATTTGGCTTCTCTCCAAAGGATGAGATCCAGCACCTGAAGGATAAAGAAAACTAAGGAACATTGCATCTAGAATATTGCACACAGTTTTGGGCCCCCAGAACAAGACATTCACTAAACGGGAGTTTAGCAGAGAGCCAAGATGCTGAAAGGGCTGAAGCACTTCATGTGAAGAGGCTGAGGGATTTGGGCTGTTCAGCCTGCACTAAAGGCTTTACAATACCTACACAGAGGTTGTCAGAGTGATGGAACCACAGTCCTCACAGACATGCATTCTGAACAAGAGGTGAGGAAGTAAATTTGAAGTGTGAGATATTCAGTCTGGATACAAGGAAAATCTTTTGACCATACTGGCAGCCAAGCATGGCCATAGGAGTAAGAAATGTTCCTGAAGGTTTACCTAGCCTGACTGGATAAACCTAGGTTTCATCTGACAAACTGAATAACGTGGTCTGATCTCAGAGTTGGCTCTGATTTGAGCAGGATGTTGGACTAGATTATGGCCTGAGGTCCCTTCCAACCTAGGGTACCTTGTGATTCTAGGTTCTTGAACACCCTTTAAAATAACCCTGGCAAGGCTAGTAAGAAATATGCCCCTTTTTCTGTGAGTTGTTATTTTTTCCCCCTTGTCTATGTCCACAGCAGAGACTTTCCTGCATATTCTTCTATGGCCATTCCAAGATGTTCACCTTTTTTTTTAAAAAAAAAAAACCCTTCAGCTTCTCTGTCTTCTCTCAGTGGCCTTGCCTGTTTAGGCAACTCACCACAGCTGCCATGACTAGCATTGTCCCTTGCTGTGGGAACTCTAATGGGGGCCCCTCCCCAAAAGAAGCATGAAAGCTTTTATAGGGTTAATTAGTAAACTACTATCTCCTCCTCTAGCTATGACCAAATGAGCCCAGGTAACCAGAGAATAATCCTATGGGGTGAATGGTTAGTCAATAATCTGCTCTTATACAAAGGATGGAGTAACCTTTATGGCTGCAGGTACCTAGGTAGCTGGCAGCATTTCCTACACTAACACAGAAAGGTAGCAAATAATCAAAAAATAGCACATATATTACCTGTGGCCTTTGTGGTCATCATAAGCTGCTGGGAATTCAGAGTGCGACTGGGAAAGGGCATTCCAGTTTCCTCCTCCTGAGAGCAGTTCTGCCGCAGGAACGATGTTGCCTCATAGCACACCTCCCGCTCGACCTGTACCTCTCCAATACCTTGACAGTGCAGGTAAGTGTCTAGCTCAGGTGTTCCATCCCAGGAGCTACAGCCTCCTATGTGGGTCCCTTGGTGCTCTGTCGGTAGAATCAGCTCACAGTCTCTGTCTTCAGGAATTATGGGAATGCGTTGACCCAGATCACATACACCCTTACAGCAGTTTGGCAAGGTGTCATCAGGAAGCGTGTACTGCACATTCACTGCATAGTCTTCAGTATAGCAACCACCACCTCCACTGCCACTGTTGCTACTACAGGCTACCTGCTTCTCTTCATAGAAGCAGCAGGGCAACCCCTCATATTTTACCCCATCTGTCCTATGTAAGTGGTCTGAGTTAATACTGTACAAGCCTGGGGTGTTCCCTGACTGAGGTTCAATTCCTTGGCCACACGTCCCCCACAGTGGAGAGCTAAGGAACAGTGCACTACAGTCAGCTGTCCCATTGCTAGGCTCCAGGGCAGAGTGCTGGAATTCAAAGCAGCATGCGCATGCCTGCTCTGAAATCGACCCTGCTATCTCTGGATTCTTCCAGTTCCTTTTAACATCCAAGGCAGCACCAGGAGTGGCCTCAGGTCCTCCCTCTGAGGTAGTGCCATTTGGATCCCTGTGCTCTAGTGAGGAATTACTGCTATAGTTCATATCCATGCTGCAATTAGACAGTTGGTCCCCTGAGGAAGAAGCTGCCACAGGCCGGCAGTCAGCACCCACCATACCGTGACCGTGAGCTGCAAGCTCGTCCTGGTGGGGGCCCTCCAAGAGAACAATTGCACCCCTGTTTGCACCACCGACCTCACCCACTCGGCAAGGGCTCCTACTGCGGTAAACGTACGGGTCATAGTCACTGCTCAAAGAGCTGCGGAAGGTGGAGCAGCTCCCATAGACCCCCTGGTTACTGACCTCAGTGCAGTCAACCATGGAATCACTGGACGAGCAGTGGCACTGACCAGAACTGCTGCTGCTGCTATCACTCCCAGGGCAGTCAGCCAAATATCCACTGCACACTGAACGATGACCATGATAGCAGCTAAAGCTGGAGGTACTGCCACTCTCCAAGCGGGACGAAGGCATTACATGTACCACAGGAGGGAAAAGCATGCTGCTACCAGGCTGAAAGGCACGGGAAGGACCCTTTGAGGAAATGCCAGCTGGAAGCTGTCCATCTTGCTCAGGGTAACTAAGGCCTTGGAAGTAGTAGTGCTGATACATGGTCTCGTATCGGGAAAAGCACGCTGCTTTGGAAAAGTTGCGTCCACCAAACTTGGGTCTTCGGAAGTTGTGAGCTGGAGAGTAAGCCCTGTGCTCCAGGCTACAGTGATGTGTGTTTAAAGCATGGTCCAAATGAATAGGCTGATAACTGCGAATATAGGCTGGGGACGGGGCTTGGTAGAGGCTCTGTTCCCCGTGTCGCTCAACTGTCAATAATGTGATGGGGTTCCCATGAGGGTCCATGCTTGTCCGAGTGGGATACGCTGTTATCTGGCTTGCTCTGTGCACTCGGCCAGGGTAATGGACAGGCAGAATCACCCTCTGCTGCCGGCTGCGTGCTGGGTTGATGGATTCCAGACAGATTGGAGCTGCATTCCCCTTCTTCTGTTCTGAATGAGAGAAATAAGAATGGAGAAGTAGAAGTAGCAGGGAATGAAAGGAAATATACTTTATCCTGGAAAGAAGGATATTTTGTTTTCTATGTCATTACATTATGCACCAGTTTTTTACACAGAAGGAAATAAGAACAAAAAAAAAAGTGAAAAGCATGTCTGGAAAACTTTAAAATACTCAAATGTATTTCCTTAAAAAGCAAAAGAAATTAATTTATTTCAGATACTGTTTTCATATATACAAAATCTGCTTACATCTTGCAGAGGCTGAGAGAGGCTGGAAGTCATTGCTCAAATTTTCACTTTACACGTTTTTACATAAATGTGCAGCAACAGAAAATTTTCTTAATACAGAGGAAATGAAAGCAGGAAGAGGGCAAGTAAGGTAAACCATGTTCCAAATTACACCACCATGGAAAAATAAAAGCCCATACATTGTTTTCTTTATAATTCCCGAGGGAAAACATATCCCTCTTCTCATGTGTCCTTGCACTCAGGACTGCACAACACTGCCCTCAGCTGGGCATCATCCCCACCCCAAAGTTATGCCAGGGGCACTCCGCTGCTCTCAAAGAGTCGGGGCTAACTGTATTTCTAGGGCTGTTACCATGAAGACTGAGAGCTCCATGGAGATTCACAAACAGGCACACTTCTTATTTCTTCTCGTAAGCTGTCTGAAATTAACAGCACACCAGAGTATCCACACTGCAGCACTTACCTATGATGTTATGGCGGCAGTGAGGGCAGGTGTGATGCTGCAGCAGCCAAGGATCCACACATCTCTTGTGGAATCGGTGAGTGCAAGGAATGACACGCAGTTCCTACAGGAACAGATGAAGGACCATGAAAAAGTACTTCTTCCTAACAAGTGAATTTTTCACAGTTTGTTCCTAGTTTTTTCAACCTGGCTACTAAATTTGTAGTCTTGAAGTGCTAAGAAGAAAAAAAATGGCATCAAGACAGCCAAGAGCACAACAGCTGGTGCTCAGCTGTCTCTAAAAGAATAGCCTGCAGGCACCTTAGAACTCCATGCAGATATAGGACATTTCTTTAGGACACTTCTTGTAGTATGTCCCTATGACCCAACACCTTTAAGGCCATCAGTGAAATTTTCCTTAATATACTAAATGAACTTAAAAAAAAAAAAAAATCAAGAGTAATGATGTACCTTTCCTACCATTATTCACAATGGAAAACACTCAGGGAAAAGCAAAACCAACACAGTGTATATAATACTTTTTCCCTTGCCCAGGACTCTCATCCTTCACCGCTATGATCTATTTACAAGATTTCCTGAGCCTCATGGATATCTACCAGTTCAGAAACCTGCAACAAATCTTTCTTCCAAGTACTGCTCATGGCTCCCCATGAGCTTGGGTTTTCAATTTCTAACATGCTTTGGTAAGAAGTTCCACAGGGTTACTACCTCCTGGTGGAGAAACCCCACATGACATTGTATTCCCTCTGTCCCCAAGTAATCTAGGTCTAAATAGTCCTTGCCCACTCATTTATTTCTTTTTACAGAAACCATTCAAAATATTTGATCATTTTGCAACTACCCTTTTCCGAAGCACTTTTGTTTCCATTCTGTATCTTTTGTGAAGTGAGGTCAGAAGTACACAGAACTCCAAGTGAGAATGTGACTAAACTTACACTGTGGTGTAATTATGTCTTCTGTTCAGTTCTCTAGACTTTCCCATCTCGTTTCTAGTATCTGATTTGCCTTTCTAACTGCCACAAAGCAGCAATTTACTTTCACAAATCCATCTAAAGCATCAAGATCTTGCTCCTGAACAGCAATGCTCAGCTCCCAACCCATCCCTGATATATGTGAAGCTCTTCCCTATGTCTATCACTTCATGCTGAAGTTTATGCCTGAATTTCCTCTCCAGTCAGTTTTGTACAGGCCTTTTGAAGTCTTTGTCTACTTCATCCTTGCTACTCTGAATAATTTCCCATCAACTAACTTGATTAATTTTCTATTTACACCTTGCACCACACAAATACGCATCTAATATTTACGATTGCCTTAAAAATTATGACTCTTTTATGAACCATGTAAAAATCAAATGTCCTCACATAATCTTTCTAATGGAAAGATAGCTGTGAATATTGACTGCCTCTATTTTATTTATTTTAAGGAGCCCATTTTCTATCTTACACTTCCATTGCTTCCTCTGGGTAGAACTGTCATGGACAGCAAGCCCTGACATCAATACCGTGATGGTCACTGAGGAGTCAAGAAACTGTTCTTGAATGTTTTGACCTCTCTTCCTTCTCTTCCTCTGGTTTCCCAGCAGTGCTGTGTACTTGACATTTTTAAGACAGGGTGCCATCAAATCTTGAAAAGCAAAACCCTAAGGGTATCCCTTACCTCCAACAGAGGTTGCATGCATCAACACCTTAGTGCGTGACTTGTCAAAAATACCCAGAGAAAATACCCAACTGCTGAGGCAATCCTGACTTCTTTGTGGCTTGTTCTTCAGAAATGAAAGAACATTGGAAGTAGTGACTTGCAAATGGGATCCCTCACCTCTCACTTTAAAGCATGGGTAATTTGGAGCTGCAGGATGCAGCTGAGGCTGAGTTGGCCGCTCAATGTGATCAGACTGACAAGCAGCACCACCTCAGCACACAACGTACCCAACAGCCAGTCACGTACCACAGTGCTAAAACCACCTACATTCCCAGCCCGTGGTGAAGAAACTTTTCATCCTTTACCTCCCCATCAATGTACTTCTCCAAGCAGATGGCACAGTCAGAGGTGGAGCTGCTACTGAGTGTATCCAGTGCTCCACAGTTACTTTCTCGGTGTCCCTTACTTTTGGATTTAAACTTCCTGGTCTCCATTTTCTCCAGTGCTTGCACTGCAAGCCTGTTCATAGAATTCTACATGAGAAGAAAGAAAAAAAAAAAAGAAAAGAAAAAAGGAAAAAAAAAAAAGCCAATGCTGCTGTGTGAGGGACCAGAGTGTAGTAGCAGAGAAACACCACCATAACTTACAGATTATGTCAGGCCCAAGTGATGCACAGTTTCTTAAATTTAACAGAGAGAATGCTAACTAGAATTCAGATCAGAAGCCTAAAGATAAGAATGATAAACTACTCTGAGTTAGAACTTGGTGAAGGTGCTGACAAAATAGGATACACTGCAACTGCTCCATTGATAGGCATCAACTATTCAAGCCAACATATAGAACTTGGCCAGGAACTTTTTTTTAATGTCAGTATTGGTTATAATGCCCAATATTCTATTGCCACCATATTACCTGGAGCAATACTTGAGAAAGGGATTAAAATGAAATGTTATAAATTAGCTGCATGATTTCCTCCAGGACAAACTCAAAGTATGTCACATGGAATTTCTCCTAACCAAACTTTTTACCTTGAAAATCTCTCCCATTTCAACAGATGTTATCCTACTGAAAACATTTGCAACTTGTTTTCAATCCTCTCCACAATACAGCAATAAGAGTCTGGAGTCTTTTAGAAGTACACCGGTGCTACTGGTAACCTGTGAGCAACCAGAAATGTTCTTTCTTCCCACTGGCTAAGTGGACTGCTTCTGTACTGTTTCCATTTCAGAATTTAACTGAATGAACATCATGGGTCAATGTAAATCTCCTTTAAAGACATTTCCAAGTTCTTCCAAATGCCTACATGCATTGATAAAACCACAGAGCCACCAAGATGGCTATTATAAGTCAGTATCCTGCATTTCCAAAAGTTGCGAGCACATTTTAGGACAAAGTAAGAGAAGCTTTCAGCATTCAGTCAATATCCCATTACTGCTCTTACCTGACTACGTCGCTGTTTCAGTTTGATCTTGACAAGAAGAATGAGGCAAACAAGAGACACAACCACAAAGAAGGCCAGGAAAATTCCCATATCAAAGTACTCGGTGGGTTGCTTAAAAATTAAAACAGAAGTATTATTTTTCCTTCCTTTAGATCATACTCAAATCTGATGTATCTTTCTCTTTTAATTTCTCAGGGGCTATTGCTGAATGTACACAGTCAGAATGGCAAAAGTCAAAGTACACATTGTTCTGTTCATTAACTAGGATGCTACCAGACAAAACCTAGGTTTCATGTGCCACTGCAAATGAACAGAATACACTGAATGCCAATCATGAGACGTCAGATTTACAGTCTCTGCAAAAGCCAGGTTTTTTAACCTGAGTGAATCACACCAACACAAGTTTTTATAGCTTATTGGGTTGCTTATGCTTGTAAGTGACTGAGAATCAACATTTGAATCTTCAAAAAATGGTTCACTTCTCAAACACATTTCTTAAAAGAAGGATTCCATTAAAAAAAAGAAACAAACAAACCAAAGTGATACTAGGACACAGATGGCCTCTAGTTTTGTTCTTCTGTGAACTATATGTAGAGAGTGTTAGGAAAAAAAAAGTCTAGGAAAACTATTTTATATTACAATTACAAATATCAGATAAGCTCGTAATTAATCAAGATAATCTCACAATTAATCCATGTTTAAAATACTACACAGAATTATTAGTTAACACAGGGCAAATCACCTTCCAAAACTGAACCACCAGGAGTGTGCAAGAAAATCAAGAAAAAGGAAAACTTCTATATACTCAAAAGTATGCATCGTTGTGGATTCTGTATTTACACTAGAGGCAGCTGCTTGTCCACAGTGCAGTTACTCAGTTTATTAGGGTCACATGTATTAATGCACATAAGGAGCATCAAAACATCTTCACCCTTAGTGCAGTGAGCAAGCCCTGCCTGCAGTGACAACAGCACTGTGATACCCATGAAAAGGACCCGAAAGTCTCACCCGTGGGGGGCGATGCTGAATCCTGGCTCGTGCCACTTTCTGCTTGTTAACTATATTCATTAGCTTGACAGCATCAGCACCTTTCACATACACCACTGGTCTCTTCAGAGGGTCCTCTGAGCCCTGGTTCAGCTAGAACAAAAGAAAAACAGTCTGCTCAAAAGGCATGTTTCAGAAAAACCACCTTCCTTCTGGACAATGCAGAGAATGGTAAAGAAATATGAATGTGGAATTGATTTCAAGCACCAATTGTTCTCTTCTAGCACAGACCTTTAGTTAAGTTTGACAGAACTAAACCTGAATTAAACTTTTGATTTATGCTGCCTTTTTTTTTTTTTAATGGACCAAAACCAGCATTAAGGATAAGCAAATGCTACTTCTGAACAGCAGCTTTAACTTCGCTGCATTACGTACCACTGCATGTATTAATACTGTAATGTTAAACCTCACAATGTAGAAGAATAAAAATCTGCACGTTCCAAAGACCTCGTCCTTGCTACATTTTACCAATCTTTCAATTTCAACATTATTCATATAGAAATTTCTTCAGCTTTCTGAACAATCATATCAGAGTCCTGTCTTTCAGGCTCTTTGTACCTAGCCAAGTTAAGCTAGTAATCTCTGCTGTTTAACTTGACAAACTCATTGAAAATTACTTGAGTTCTAGTGACCACTAAACCTATTGATTGCAGGATGGGGGGCCTCAAAGACTAAAGCATATGAGTAGACCACATAATTTGCCCTGAAACTTCCCTCCAGGTCCAGCTATGTTTTCTCAAAAAGGCCAAATCATAGAATCAGAAAATAATGTGTGTGGGAAGGCATGTCACGAGGCCAACCTCCTGGTCAAGGCAGGGTCAACTGTGACATCAAACCAGGCTCCTCAGGGCTTTATCCAGTTAAATGCTGAAAACCTTCAAGTGCGGAGAATGCGTAACTTCTCTGACCAACAAATCCAGAACAACAATCTGCTAAATTACATACCAGATAGGGTAAGAACTACACAAGAGAATTGTTCTGTTAAAAAATGGCACCAACACAATAAATTCATATAGCTTATTCTGAATTACAAGAAAAATACTGGTATAGAGGCTAGTTGATACAAAACAAGCAATGCACTGACAAGCAGATGGAAATGGTACAGAGGAAAGGAATGAGATGACAAGAATGTCAGCAAATAGAACAAGAGTATTTTATGGCTGATTAACATATCTGCATTGTTGATAACTACCTATTAGTTCTGGCTAAACCATGTAGAAATTACCAGCTGACTGGTCTATCATCCTGATTAAAGGATGATGACTACTTAAAACTGACCAGATGATGATAACAGATTTAAGACTTTTAAAAACTGATTCTTCCTAGTATTTGATGGATTTTCTGAGAACACTGATCAAACTACTTTTAAGGCAGGTGTCTTGTGATGAGCTAAAAACTAGCTGAAGTATCCAGGGATCCTATGGGCCTACAAGGCTTGCTGGCCTAGGGCCAAATCAAATCACTGTCCTTCCATTCCCAGACACATACGCACTCTCTCACGATTTCTTGTCTAAGAAAGAATTCACCCAATTCCTCAGTCACTTTTGCACATTGTCAGACTCTTGCTAAATGTGATGCTCTGGTGCTGTTACTCCTCTTCAAATATGCAAAAGTAAAACTAAGAAACAAGTCAGACTTCAGAGAGCATTTCTAAAACTAAAAGTCTCATTCTTAATTTACAGCAGAAGATAGATCAATGTGAATAGATCCCACAAAATCTGTAGGCAAAGTCCTTTCATTTGGCATCTACCAAATTATCTGAGGACAATTCTGGTCAGGCCTGCCTCCAATTTCTGTTCATTGACTGGCAGGAGGAATTGCCTCTCATAATATTCCCCTCCTCCCTTCCAATGCAATCTCCCTTATTTGTTCTAGTGCTTGGTAACAAGCATACCTGAGAAAACTTCCTAAACAGCTCACCTCAATATCTTAGGATATTTCCATTTGAACTAAAGATACTCCAGATTAACTCATGTCAGTTTTTCCTCCACTGTTATCTGGCATTCTTCTCCACAATTCCATTATGAGTGCCAAAATGGTACTTATTTTAAAGTCAAATTACTTAGCACCCTTGATGTCAAGGGTTCTGAAGACTTCAGATGAGAATCAAAATCCATTAAAAACAGGCATCCAGAGCAGCATCAGAACAGAGCCAATCCAGTAACTGTTACTTTTAGAGTATGAAAGCTACATCCAGTCATTCCTCTCCTGTCTGCCAATGTTTACACAGGCTACTGCTCTTTCATCTAACAGAGCCTACTTTGTCAGCTACTGCTCTAAGCCACTAACCTTCTTCCATTTTATGGATACTCAAACATCCACTAGACTAGTTTCCCAGCTCTTGGGGACAGATGCACCCAGTTAATTATTTATAATCAAGGAAGGAAAGCTGCTGTTGTTAGAGGGAAAAGAGCACAAGACAGTAACTCAGCTTCCCAAGTCCAGAGCAGGGTGGCTGAAAGTAACCAGAAGCAGTAACACAGAGTTAAAAAATAGAAAAAGGCAGATCCCATCTTCGTGAAGATATTTTCCCTGGGTAGAAAAGGGGAAAAAATATTCCTGTGAATGTTTTCAAGATCAAGTCTGCAACTTTGATGCCCCTGCAGACCACAGTACTCAAAGCATCCATTGCAGAGGGTCTTCTGCATTCCTTTGTCCAACAGATGCTCATTTCAGAATTAAAGCCATCTTTTTTAATGTAAACATTGATGATCTCTCTTTTCCCCCAGGAAATAAAGGCTGCACTTAAAAACCTTCAGCTCCACTTGTTTCTGCTGTAACAGAAACAGCAGTTTTATTTCAAGACAAAACAGAACTAAACCAAATGCAGACTATTTTTGTGATTATGTTTCTTCACTGAAATAACTCAGAATTGGCTGAAGTATGTTGAAGCCTTTCATAGGGCTATTACCTCACCCACTTCAAATAAAAAGATGAAAGTTATAACAAGACTTGGAAAAAGAAGAAAAACCCTGCTTGTCCACAAAATACATAGTCAGAAATCATCAGCTGTAAATGAGAAAGAAATGGTTATAAATTTTAAAAAGAAACTTTTTTACAATCAGGTTTGAAAGTCATTTTGCAATTCCAAAAATATATGTTCACCAACACTGTTGATCACAGGCTGGATAGAGCCAAAGATCCTGTGTTTTGTATGCAGAGCTGAGCAAAGAAAACCTCCTTGATTAGATAATGGACCACAAAAAATTTGCTTCCATCCTCTTTCAAAACCATAATCCCAGACCTAGATTCTGGATTCTAGCAAAAGCTAGAAGAAAAATCTAACTCCCCAAAGTTTTCTCTTTCTATCAGGTTCCCAACACCTACATTGCTGCCTGCCTGACATTGCTTCATACCTGATCAATGGCATCTGGGTTTTCAGAAACATCAAAGATGACCGCTGTGGCTCCTCGCTGTACTGCTCGTTTTGCCTGCAATAAGAAAGACAGCATCCTCAGTCCCACCCCAAAAGATAACTTCTTAACTCAAAAATTACTCCCTCTCCTCATCTCCAGATAGAAAACTTAATGTTTTGTGTTTCTGTGTAGTTAAAACAAATGACAGAACAATTACAAACACAGGAGTTCCTAAACCAGTATGGAACGTCATTAAACTTCACTAAAGCTTCTGCAGTCTCTCTGTTCCTTCCTTCTCAAACTCCTCTTTCAACAACCTTTTAAAGGAATTCAAAGGAGATTTAGACCCTCAAAAGACTTAAAATACAAGAATTTTTTTTTTAATTATGTTCTTTTCCCTCCATGTTACTTGGAAGTGCCATTAAAAACAACCTTCCTATGCCTTGGTGTAGAGACAAACTCACTAGTGCAGAAAATTAAGACAGACCAGATTCTTCATGCTTTTTCAGTGTCATTCTCACAAACTAGCATATCATAATCTTTGCAAAACGTGCCTCAAAGAAAACTGCTTTTTCTGACCATCAGAGATCAGAACTGTTGCATATGCTTCTTATGCTGATAAAATCACACCTATGCAAGCACACAGTTTTTCATCAAATACCCTCCAAATCTGGAGTTACCAACTGCACAGAGAAGGTATTAGAAAATATTAAAATCCTCTGGAATAGAGAAAATTATATTTTAACCAACGAGGCTAACACAAGGTTTTTAACCTGTTTCTGCCACTGGGCCTCTATATGTACTGTTCAAATGTTACTCAATGGCTCCATAAAGCAGACGTTCCCAGTAACTTTTCAAAATCCTATTGCCTTTATGGACACAGAATGCAAGAAACTCCAAGCAATGACAGCTATCACCATCACAGTACTAAATACGAAGGCACCTCCACCCAGATTACCAGAACCTGAACTTACAGTGAGATGTAAGAGAAACCAATAAAAGTGATAAACTACGAAATATTACTCAGTATTTTCCAGGAAAAATGTTGGCCAATACAGAGAAATTGTTTTGAGTACATGCGCGTCACTTTCTTTGCTCTATTCTCATATTTAGGCTTTATTTTAAATCGACAAGGCCCATCAGGCAGCACATGAGGGAAACCAACTCCCAGATGGGAGCTTTTTCTCAACCCACCAGGTATTTGTCCCCTTTGAAGTCAGCGCACCTGGTTAATGACTAAGAACTGTTGGGGAGGAAGAGTTAAAAGGAATCTACCGCCCATTTCTCTGTTCCAGTAGCCCTGAGGTGAAGGCTCATCCAGGTTTCCCTAGAAGGCACCCCTCACAGACACGCACAGCTTATAGAACTGTTCAGGCTATTTTGACTGTCTTTTTTAGGGTGATCAGTCAACAAGCAAGGCCCCTTGATCTCTGAAGAGATTTTTTAAAGAGATTTTGCAGATCAGCGCTGATAAAAACTCCTTAATTGCGTGAATACACTGAACGAACAGCAAGTTTCCACCACCAGGTGTTAAGAGATGAAAAGCACCGAGTCAAAAATATCGTGCTGCAGAGGTTAACAGCAAACAGGGGTGACCCGTCTGGCCGTTCTGCCAACTGCGGTGCTCGTTTCTCTGTGGCCAAGCGCAGCTCGCAGCCCGAGCCCTGCCAGGCTCCGGCCGCCTTCCCCACACAGCTCCCGCTCGTCGCTCTGAGGGGCCGGCGGCCGCGCACAGCGCCCCCCCGCGGGCACCGCCCCGTCCCGTCCCGGAAGCACCGCCCGTCCCCAGGCATGGCGAGGAGAGGAAAAGGCCAGCTGCCGCGGGGAGAACGGGGAAAAGCGGAGGTTTTACTCCTTGCAGCGGCTTAAATCCCAATACCCAGGGAAAGGCGGGGCGTTCGCTCCTGCCAAACTTCCTGGCCTCCGCCGGAGGCACTGGGGAGCCTGACCCTCCCTGCGCAAGGAGCCATGTCCGTACTCGGGTGCCGAGGCGCTCCCGCCGCCCCGAGCTCTCCAGGGCACAGCCCGGCAGCCACGGCCCGCACGGGGAGCTGGGCGCCAGCCCTCTCCAACGGGCTCGAAGCTCCGGCCCCGCGGCTTGATGGCCACCCGTCCGGCCAGGTTCCGCTGGCCAGAGATCAGAGCGCAGCTGCCTCCGCCTCCCCCCGCCTCCAGCTCGGCCTGAAAACCAGGCACTGGAGGGAAGCAAAGCAGTGCGAGCAGGAGGGAGCCTCAGCGGGAACAGTTCTGTTTGCTGGGCATTGCCCTCCTGCCCTCAGTTCGAGGCGGCAGCCGGCGGGGCCGGGGCGCACCTGTGAGTGGGGCTCCGGGACAACTTGAAACACCTGCCGGCCACTGCGGCCCTCCGTCCGCATCCCTAAAATACCGCAGGATAATTAAAGTCAAAACGTCTTTGAAAATACCCTGTCCACTGCTCAGTAATCAGGGCAGCTCAAAATAACACAGCAATGTTAAGTCCCACTTAAAATAACACCAGTCTGTAATAGGCACGTGATTTTTTCTTTTTGGGCTAGCCAGCATTTAGACTCCCACAAATCATTTTTCTAAGCAAAGTGACCAAACCTACATCAAAAATAAACACAAGTTGATTGAGGGGAAAAAAGAAGCTAATACAGTATACACTTTACCTTTACATTTACAATAGCTGTAACAAACAGACTATTTCCACAATCCAATTCCCATGCATTTGCCAGGCCTGTCTCTTTCTGTAATTATCTTCTGTGGCTTAAAATAAATGACTATCAGTATGTATCAGTATACTTCTCTTTTGTAAAGAGTAATAGAAAACAAACAAACAAAATGGCAACTGCACTTCTCGTAATTCAAGTGATCACTTTGTTCAAAGTGATAACCTCCCAGTCCATCTCTGAGTTCAGAGTCTACAGTTTATGCTGCTACAGAGCAATGGGCATTACCAATAAACTGCACATTAAATACTGTCTCAGATTAAAATCCGGCAGAATTTACTAAACCTTGTAATCTAGGTAAGAGAAAAGGAAATGCACATGACAGAAGTGCAAAAAAAAAACCAAAAAACAAAACCTCTCCACATCTCCAGGCCTGAGGAATTTAAACTTATTACCTCAAAAAACTCCAGAAAGATTTTTAGAGCTCTGCACTACCTCCCTATGGGCCAGGCAAATACAATAAGGAAGTAACTACTTCCTTGATGAGGCAAACTTTCATCCCAAGGGACCAGATAATTATTAAACAGGTGCACTGTTCCTCTCATTCATTCAGGTCAGGTAGGACAGCAACAATCAAAACATGAAGAAGGTTCAGCTCCTTCCTGACATCCTGAAGGACTGTGCATGCTTGCACATATGAACATGCTTTAGAAGTATTGGCTGCCACAGATACACCCTGCTGTTCTAAAATTAAGTTCTCATAAATGTTTTTGCATTAAAAGCTACCTATCTGTCTTCCAGGATTTGTTGAATTGTTCACCCAATTCTGGTTATCTTCTTGGAACTTAGTACACTCTAGTAAACAAATATTAAATATAATTATGGTATGTGCTACATGAGCGAATTTATTTATTCCCTGGGTTAAGAAAATCATAAAGATAGGGAAGAGGAGGTTGGGCAGTAGTCTAAAGAATAACCAGTACAGATGCCAGTAAACTCCTTTTAGCAAACTATTCCATCAGGTGTCAGCATTATTAGCTGGTCCTCCAAAATGATCAAGACAGGGAGCACAAGAGTAAGGATTTAGTACACAGAAAACAATCCTATGGATCCCAAAGGCAAAACACTTCCAGTCAGAACTAAGGGAAACAGCACAACTCCAACAGGTGTAACAATAGCTTTTTTCTCTTGCCATTCCTTTTCAGTACATCCTCTTGCCATTCCTTTTTTCAGCACATCTTGGATTTTGGGGCAGAAAGTACGGTATTATTCTAAATCAGTGCAGAGATTGTTGAACAGAGCAGTCAATCAAATTGGTTTGCACATCCTTATTTAGCTGAGAACTGAGCCAGCCTGAATTTCCTCTGTCAGATTTTGAGGGTTTTTTCCCCCTCAGTTTCTCTATGAACGAATAATTATTGAACTTGAGGAGTACTTTCTGGATATTCCCAGCCCATCAGATCCAACAGTCTATGTCAGATCTCTCTACATCGTGGAGTCAGTGGTCATTAATCTGACAAAAGAGCAGGATTATGCAAGCGGTGTTAACTGGAATGTTTTTCATAGCTGATTCTATCATCAGCTGTCTTCTGGCCCTTTGAAATAAGAGAAGTCAGCCTCTCACACGGGGTACTGGTAACATATGAGCAACACTCAGTGACATGCAACTTGCATACTCTGTGACTCCAAGGAACAAAATTTTCAATGAAAAGGTGCGTGTCTTGCTTTATTACTCTGGAAAAGCAGTTCAAGGATTTCAACAATCTTGACTTCTAGGGAATACAGCTGAAGGAATTTCTGTCTCAAATATTTCACCAAAATAAATTATGAATATAGCAATTCAGTGGTCTTGGTCTTCTCTTGAGCAGACTCAAAAGTGACAAAGTCTGTTCCAATATTTTTTAGCAGCCACAAATCAATTGACTTGCACCTGTTTTCTCCACATCAAGATCAAGTGAGACCACAAAGACATAGACAATGTTACTGAGTTATGATACAGAATATAAAGTATTGGTTTCTAGAATACTGGCTTTTCTAGTACAGGTTTGCTGTAGTTGTGTGGTTAAACTATGACACCTCTCTCTGCAGACTTATCTTCTTTTTATTTATTTATTTATTTGTTTATTAGCAGAGGACAACTTTGGTGCTGAAATAGGCATTAGGAGCCTACCTTATCAGGGTTTAACCTTCTGCAGTTTTGAGAAATCCTCAGTTAAGTATGAACAAACCCAGGAAGTTCTAATGATGGGAAGGAGACCACCGGTTCTTATATAAATGTGTGATGAATCTGCAGGTTGGGACAAGGAGATGTTGCCACTGCCAGTTTGTCATTCCAGTCAGCTGAATGATATTCTGACCCTGATGCTCTCAAAGCCCTAAACTTCCCCAGGAGAGAGGAATATCCTAAACAACCCTATTAAAACAAGCAGTGGGTATGAACTGCACCCCCTTTCTATGGATGGCAGCACCAGATTTTCAGTATGGCAGAAATGGCATCACATGGAGCTGGGCAATAAAATCCAAACCTGGTCATCATTAAGAACCTTGCATAAAACCCACAGCACTGTGCAAATACACCTTTTCTTTACAACTGTGAAAATGCAAAAACTTGTTTCTCTCAGAGCTACACAGAATACAGACAACAACGTCTGAACAATACAGGCACCCTCTCTCTCTTTTCTCCCCCCACACTGCTATCAGGCTCAATCAACCATGAAAAATACCTTGTCCCTTGAAGCAACACTGGAGCTAGCAAGTCAGGCCACAGGCCAATTCTGCAGGGCAGAGGAGGAAGGAGAAAAGGACAGCCATCTACTTTGCAAACAGCAGAAGTTACAAATTAACCAACTGATGCTTCAGACCTGTTAATGTACAATTCCCTGGTAATTCCAGAAACTCAGTTAAACCAAGCATAAACAGGATGCCATTTCAAACATTTTCTGGGGTAACAAAAAAGAAACTTTTTTATTTGTCTGAAAACAAAGGCAAAATATCAAAACAAGACAGTTAAATCCCCATGTATCACACCAGCATAAAACCCCTTCCTGACTGGAATACTCAACTTCTCTGGCACTTTGGAATATGTTTTATTCACATGCCCTGTAGATTCTGAATTACACAGCCTTATAACAATTGCTCACCAATGAAAAAGTATAGAAAATATGAAGCAGTGTTTTTAAACTTAAAAGCATAATCACAATTTAAAACCAATGTACCTTTCTGTAAAAAAAAAAAAAACTATCACCTCTTGCAACACAATCACAGAAACAATATATACACACACCAATGTGATTCATACCACTCAGTACTGAGAGGCTCTCAGATGGTTAAAAAGAAGAACAAGAAAACTAAAGTCTCTCTTTTCTGGGGTTAGGGAGAAACACTGAGTCTAGACCAAGAAAAAACAGTAAGAAAAAGACATTTATTTAATGCTGAACACAGCAAAGCCTGCGGGTTGCACATCTCTTAAGATACATTTCAGAGTCATGAGACTGCACTCCCAAACCCCTGACCTCTGCTATCACAGACCATTTTGCAGGCCAGCAGTCTTGTTGCTATGACAAGGCAGTCACAGAGAGAAGGGTGAGCACTGGAAGAGATCAAAGGAGGGGACTGGGGTCTTGAACTAGATTAACTATTCACAGAGAACCTAGCACACTCAGCAAGAACTGGGTGGCTGCATTCACAACAATTGATGGTTAAATAGAAATGCAAATATTTCTTATAACCCTTCACGCTTTTCCCAGAACTTTCATATACAGTTACCTTTGAAATATAATGGTCACAAGATGAGTATATTTTAGAAATTATGTACTAAACATGTGCCATATCATATGCTATAAAATACCACTATAGCCAACTCAGATAATTCTTAACCTTTTCACTGCAGGTGTACTGAAAGTAGTTGAATAGAAACAACAAACTAGATCTAAGATAATTGTGTAAATATACATGCAAGCATGTTGTGGTGCTGAGAGAATAAAAAACAGAGATAAAAGAAAGCATTGGAGGAGTTGTAAATTAAAGAAACTACTAATGCAGACCATGATAAAAAGCCATCCCTACAGTACCCAAGCTGTGTAAAAAGAATGCACTGAAGTTCCTCCTATAGGCATGTGCTCTAATACAATACTAACTTTAGAATTATAAACTGGTATTTATCTACATCCAAAGGGAAGACAAAGTATTGCAAGAATTGTCTTGTATTTAGAATGAGAAATGGCAAAACTTTCAATAATTCTAAGAAAGAATTCCATCTAACCTCAGTCAATTTAATGGGGAATGCTTAGCATCATCTATCTTGCTTAGCCTCACCCTCAGGTAGCTGACCTTCATCAGTAGCTTGGTATCTACTGTGAACAAGGACATTTTAGAGATAACACATCTGAGATGATGAAACAATAAATCCATATCTCAGTAATGATGGAAAATGCAGAGCTCTTTGCAGGGTTATTACGTGCCTGCATGCAATCCCTAACAGTATGTTCAGATAGACACGATATATTCCAAGGTGAGTTGAGAAGCAAAGGTATTCTCACTTGTACACATATCAAAGTGCTGCAGTCCACTGCCCTGGAGGTTCTGTCCACTTTGTCAGGGAAGAGCCTCTGCATCGAAGACTACAGAAAGGCATGTAACCCCTAGTAAGGGACTTCAGTATTTCTGAACTAACAAAAAAGCATGTAAGAGTTCCTTGGAATCCAGTAGGATACTGCTGATTCTGTGAGATCCTCCCTCTCTACTACTAGATTCAGCTTGGGTAGTAAATTCAATAGTAAAAATCTGGATGGTGAGCCAGTATTCCAGTTTAGCTAGCAACTTTCCACGTTCATGGCTGGCTAATATAGGATGATATGGCCTTTCTTCCAAACAGTTATCCTTGGTTTTGGATTAGTTTAGTTTCAAGGTCCCAAACTGTGCTGGGCCCTTGTTGTTAGTTTGTTGACTCTGGGGGAGGGAAAAAGAAAAAAAAAATTTAAAAAGGGAAAAGATAAAAAGAAGGAGAAAACAAAAATGAAGAAGGTGGAAGATTTTTGTTACAAAGAGAAACTGGAAACTTCTCTCCACGCAAGCAGAGACATGGCTGTATTGCAGAGGCCTCGGGGCAAGGATTAAAGAAAAACAAAATAGAAACCCTTCTATCTCTAATTAGGGTCTTCATTTGCCAAAGAGCCATTCCACAGCGGGAGGAATTACATTCAAGCCGTTGCTTGGATAACGTCTCCCAGCAGGTTGGCTCCTCAGAACAGGCTACTCTGAGCCAACAATTTCTGGTTACTTGGAGGCAAGCAGCCTGCATATTGTTTTAACTGGCCTGGCTTTTACAGCTAGTTTTGCTGAAGAACAATCTTCTATTCAGAATGCAGAGATAAAAGCTTCACTTGTTTTGAATTTGTCGCCAGTTTCTTTATCCCTTTCTTTTTTTAAACATGGGAATTATAGGTTCTGGAGATTGCATTATTTCCCTTGTAGACTTCAATGTTTTTCTCCCTCTAGCCACTTGATTCTTTGCCAGTGAAGGCTGCTGTCTGGAGTCCAGCCATTCATCAGCCCCTACCTCATCATTAACACTGTGGTGCTGGCGGTCACAGCTCATTGCTGGCGACAGGAAATCCTAACTTGCAAGAGGTTAACCACAGCCCATAAACAGTCAGACTGGCTCATTAGTCCCTTACACTCAGCTGAAGCGACACTCTGGGAGTTTCAACACTGTTCATGGACCTCAAGTCTATGGATTCTGTGCTCTTTGCAAATGCCTCCTACCTCCCCACCCACTTAAAAGCTCACTATTTGGATCCTCAGGGTTAAGGCCCATCTCTCTTCCTATCCCAAAGGGATGAAGTTATTTGAGTATTCTGAAAAATTACATGTCTGTGAAGAATTCTCTTGGTTTACCAACTGAACAAAACACCAATGGGTCAAGAACTGAGACATTAATGTCCTAGAATACATACATTCTTTTGGTATTTTTAGTGGTTTCTGTGATATGAGTTTCATATCCCTCCTGAACAGTTCTAAGGCCACAGCAATGCAAATACTAATAGCACATAATTAATCTGTATTACCTAATTCATGTCACAAATATGTCCAACTCAATTGTTCAAAAACTAACCTGCTAGAATTGCAAGTAGCTTGGTCAGTACTCCCTACACTGACTAAAAAGCACTTCCTACTCATTTTGAGTTCACAGTATGATCATTTGTTTCATTTGGAGTCATTTCCTTGAACTCAGTACAAGTGTTAAATCATCATGTTATCCAAAGCCACACCTCTAGATATCACCTGGTCATCAAAAAGATAAAATGTTTAGAGGAGAAAAACATGTTCTGGCAAATGATCTCAAAGCAGTAGAATATAAAGCACAATTTGTGTAATATTTTTTTCTCTTTACTTCCATTCAGTCCTGTGAAAATCACTGCAAAACATTCCCACTTTATGTCTGCAATGTCTTAGGATCCAGCTTTTTACCACTGCCGATTGTATCTGACCAACTTTTATTCTGAATATTGGAGTCCCTCTGATGCAGCTCTGGTTACATTCCAAAGTTCTCCAATTTCTTTCAAAGCCTTCTGTCTCCTCGTGCACCAAAATTAGGCATGTCACTCATCTGTGAAGTCCTAAATAATTCCATTCCCTGCCTCCATATCTGCTCCTTATTTTCTTCACTTTCTGGTCCATTTATCTGATTCGGCTTGCCAGCCTTCTTTTGTGCTCATTTCTATACTCCAACACTTAGTTTCTCTCTCACTTTTCTGTTTCAAACCCCTTTCTACACTTCTTCCAACATGTTTGCCACTATGCATTTCTCCTGCTAGAGAAATAGGTAGATTCTGCATGTAAAACAAGAACAATTTCCAGTGTTTGAAAAGCTTACAAGGCACATAGAATAATAAAGGTAGAAAAACTTCAGAGACATGAAGCATTTACATAGTAGTAGTAGTAGTATGTGGGGCATGCCTTAAATAATTGTTCCTTAGTCTTTACTCAGCCTTGACTTCCATTAATTTCACTGGGAGATTTGACTGGGCTGAACTCCAGTAACACATGCAGTGCAACAACAGCTGCTTCTTTAGCTTAAGGGAGAAGCAGCTGTGTTCCACAGTTGGTTAGAAAGGAGTGAAGATGGTGGTGGGGACTGCTAAGGACTCAACTCTAAAAGTGGACATTTATTTAAAGTAATCAATCCAACAATGGGAAATCTAAGGAGTGCCCGGAGGGAGAAACACAAGAGAGAGTGTTCATGAATAGCTGATGCTTTTCCTAACTGTGCAGGGAACGTGGAAAGAAAGTTGGTAAAATAATACAGTAGCAGATTGCTGGCACTAGTTACCAATGGAAAGAGCTCACCACTACCCATGAATGAAAACCTGACAGAGCTACTTCTTTTGAACTGCATAACCTGATTCAGCTCTTGTTTGTCCAGTCCTTTGAGCTCTCCTCTCTTTGGCTTTGATGCATTTCTTTTCTTCCCTTCTGCATCTTTCACCATATGATCCATACACAAACCTTTCCTCTCTCCACATTTCACCTGGCTTGCTTGTCAGTTTTCTTTCCTGTGCTCAGCCTCTCCCTTCTCTCTTCAAAGGGACTGCAGAAATTACAGTAGAAAGCAGTGATGGAATGAGAGGATTTAAAGAGGAAATACATGAGAAAGATACTTAGAAACTCAAGACTTCAGTTATAATGATGACAATGCTGTTTCATGCAGTGGCCACATGTTCTAAACACTCTTAGATGCAGCCTTTCTTCCTTTTTTCTTTCCCATTCAAATCCCCTTCTTCATCTGTTAAAATAGGCTTGTTATTAAGAGTATGGTCTATGGGGGATGAAGAGGCAAGGAGATGGGAAGCAGAAATACACTGAGCTTTTGGCAAAAGCATTTTGTTCTATGTGATTTTTTTTTTCTTCAAAAATACACGCTTGTTCTTGTCTTTCTGTCTGCCATTACAAAAAGCCATCTTCTTCCTGAAAAAAGCATCTTATCCCCTCTTCTGATCTCACCTATGCAATTTTGTTAGAACTCTAGAAATCAACGTGTCTATATGGTGCAGAGGTCTGAGCACACTGCTAGCACAGGGGAAGTAAGAAAAATTAATGTCAAAACATAAATGACATAAAAAGAATTTGCACAAGTAGCAGTGTCACTTCAGGTATCATTTTAAAAGATGTTTAAATGATGGTTGTTTAAAATGGATGTTAACATTTCAGGTGTCCTGAACATTATAAATGGTGTTGAAGTGGGGAATAACTAGAAACAATCATTATGACATTACAGCACTAAAGCTGTTCTTTGGTGCTTCAGGAAAACTATCATTTTCTCTTTCTCGATATGTTCTTTAGAACAAATACAGTAAAGACAAACACAAACATAGCAGGGATTACAATTATATGTACTACGTTTTTTCACAATAAACTCTGATTTTAGGGAGTGCTAAGACAATAAACCTTAGAAATAAAAAAAAAATTAATGCAAAGTTAATGGAGACTTTTGAAGAATATGAGTGATTCAGAAAGTCTAAATCTTTAACACTAGGCCAGGATTAATTTTTTTTTTTAACACTAGGCCAGGATGCTTTTTCCCCCCATCAAAACTCATATTCATTTTTCATTACAAAACAGTGGGATTGATAAAAACCATAGATTTTGTTTTGATCAGAGTTCTGGCATGTTTCACATTGCAGTATAGATCTATCAGCTGGTCCACAGCCAAAGGAGTCTAGTCTCATTCAAAAAAGCCTTCTTCTAGTTCATAAGAACTTCCTTCTTAACACAGAATGTCTAGGAGTTCAAAACAACCAATATTAAGTTTATACTGCCAAAAAACCTTTCTCAGTCTATAGTCTGACATACATTTATGCCAGCATTGCCATCACAAAAAGTAGACCCTACCTCCTCTTACTTCTTCCTACCTCCACTGGCCACTACACTGTCAGCACAAACCTTCAGGGGGCCACACAGTGAAACAAACAAAACAACCAGCTTAAAAAAATCACTCGTAATACAACTTTTCATCTAGACTGATTAAATTTTGCCATTAATTTTTGAGACTACTGCCTAAAAAAGAATTACAAATGGTTTTTGGATGCTGTTTGCAAAGAAGAAACATAGGCTGACAAACAGAAGGTAGAAAAGGTCCCCAAATCGTGGAATAGATCCCGTAAGTGGAATGTCAATTACTTTAATGGATATAAGAAGTTTTCCTGAAGTGACAGTATTTCCTACTGCATGCAGCACAAGACTCATCACAGGGTGCCTTACTGCAGCTGTCACTCCCAGCTGAAAGTATCTCAACAAGCAAAGTTTTGGAAACACTGACCAATGTCTCTCATTAATTTTAGATCTTAATCTATGGCATAGTTCAGTCCTAATTTCTGAACAACTTTAGCATGGGTAGCATTTGCCTAAATTCAATATGCATTTCTACAACTGAACTGAATCCATTTCTACAGGAAATTATCCAAACTGTATATAAAACTATTAATGTTATAAAGAAACAAAAGGTATACTTATACTGTCAGCAATTCCAATTTGAACATATAACTGATTACTTAATTTAGGCTATTAATATAAAGGTGTAAGTTGCTTTTGTTTAATTTGCCTTTTTTTATTAGTTTTAGTAGCTCTGAAAGAAAAAGATTAAAATGGACTCCTCACAAGCCTTCTTGTTCCTCAAGTCTTAGAACAGATCTCTCTTTATTCAGGAACTAAACTACCAACATAGCTCAATAAATTCTCATTTGATTACCTTATAAGAATTTTTATACCTAAACTAAATTAGACAAAAGTTAAGACTCACAGTTCAACTGCTTATTGTACTTTCAATTTATGACGATTTTGGCCCCAGCCTAACTAGTATAATAATCATGATGACATGGCAAAACAAGAGATTCTTCTAGTTGGTATTTGTGTAAATTTTTGTAAATAAGCTCTTAACAGACAGAAAATTAGTGAATGGATATTGGAAGAACTGCTAGGAATTTACTCATATTGCAGATTTCTTTCATCTGAAGAAAACAGGAAGCTGTAGTAGCAGGGACATCCTCTCTTTGTTAGGTTATACTCAGATGCACATCCTCAAATACATATACCCTATTAAAATAGAAGTCCCTGGAAGAGAAAGAAGAACAAAATCCTTTCTTGTGGACTTTTGATCCTGCAGAAAGGGAAGAAGTGCTACTTTTAAACAAATCTTCAGCATTTTCTTACTATCCTGTATTGAAATAAAAAACAATGGTATTGCTGGATTCTATTTCCCAGTCTTGACAGATGTAATTAGCTTTAAAAATTACTGGGGTGGGGGAAAAACAGGGGTCTGCATACTGGAGAGCACAGGACACATGCAGGTACAGGGCCATCACAGCAGAGTGGATCACAGAATCCCAGAGTGGTCTGGCTTGGAAGGGATCTTAAAGAGCACCCAGTTCCAACTCCCCAGCCCTGCCAGGATGCAGGCAGGCAATCAGTATTGCAGGCAGCCCTGCTTTTCCCTTCCTCCAGCACAGTCCCACTGCTGGAGCAGTGAAGGAGTCTCATTGTGCTGTGTGCAGAGAGGAGGCAGGAATTCCAGGAGGGGAAAGGTTCCCTTTGAAGCACATGGCACGAAGAGCTTCCCAGTGACCATGGCAACAGCTCAGTGGGTTCCCAGCCTGAGAACCAAGTTACTAGAGCCATGCCTCAAAAACAAAAAAAGTCTGAAAGAAGGAGAGAGGGGGAGGTGGGGTCTCGGGTATGGGGGAGAGAAGCTGAAGCAAAATTAGCCTGGCAGAAACTGAGCGGCTCCCTGGTAGGCAAATCCAGCCAATAATGCTGGTCGGGTTCACAGGGTTTCCTTTTCATTTCCAAAAGCTTTCTTCTTCCTCTGTCATTCCCCTTCTAGCCCTATTCAGGAGCTCATAAGATCAGTAAAACCCAGGCCTTTGCTTTGCCTGCATGCAGCATGGCCTCAAACAGGGCTGCACTGTGATCAAAGGTAATGGTAAAACACAGCTGCCACACACACTCTTTGCCTCAACCAAGGCCCAGTTTTCACAGGCACTCCTAACAGCAGAGACATTTTAAAAACACTTTCATTTCCATTACACCATATAACGAAGGATGAGCAATGATTGAGAAGGATGAGCAATTACAAAATCACTGTGAATTACAAATCAATATGAAAATTACAAAATTAATACAAAAATGGACACATAAATTCTGTATAGCTGTGGATAAACAAGTAGAGTGGAACTTCTAAAAACACAGACCAGAGTTTTACTAAAAACAAAATAAAATGCAAAAAATCCAAACAAAAAACAAAAACACCGCCCCTAAATCAAAAAAGACCTGAACAACCAAAACCAACAATAAGAATAAAACCATACAACTTTTTACCAGATTCACATGTCAAGCAATTTACCCCTACAAACAGCTTTTAACTAGTCTACATTCTGCTTCACCATATGACAAACTTTCAACAATATCACCTCTATGATGCCCCACCTTGGGAGCAGGTTTAATCAAATTTAATGAGGAACAAACAGTAGATTTGCACCACTTTTCTAAATGGAAAAAGTTCCCTTTCCTTCCCCTGTTCAATACCAGTCCTCCCCCATTTTCCTTTTCCTTCTATTTTTCCTCCTCTTTTTCCCTCTCCTCTCTTCTCCCTCTCCCATTCCTTCCCCTTTTACATTTTGCTTTAAGTCAGCTGCCAAATCCTAAAAATAACCAGAAGAAGACACATACACACATGCAGCAGGTTTGATATTTACCCAGGCAAAATAGTTTACAGGCCAAACTTAATCCTCAAATAGCAATTTGTACCAAATTGCATGGAAAATGAACTTTTCAGAGACCTAGACAATTGCAATACAACTTGTTCTTGCTGGTAAGATAACCAGGCTGACTTAACTGACAGACCTGAAAAAAGCTCAGGGTTGATGCTCCTGCTCCTATCTGCACACAATAATATTCCAAGAATTCTGAGAAGTCCTTCTAAATCAGGACATAACTTCAGCATAGTGAGAACTGAGCAGAAGGGTTGCAAACAAAAGATGGAGAGGAGACACTACAGCAGAGAGCATGAAACAGGGAAGAAATATTCCAGGAAAAGAAGAATAAATAGAGAAAATACAGAACAATGAAATGCAGTGCAGTATTGACTAGAACCTTGGCCAGTCTTTTTTCACCTGTTGAAATTACCACATGGAAACTGACACCTATGGAACTCTAAGCCCAAATCCTCTGCACACACCCTATGCCACATCACCATCACTACACATCAAAGTGGATGCTACAGAGCTCCTGAAGCAAAGTCAGAGTCTGCTGTTCAGCAGGCCAAGCTTTAGGAAGCTAACATCAGCAGTTCTGATGTTAACATCAGCAACATCAGCAGTTCTGAGCTGAACTTCTTCTGGAGATTGGTGTGGCTTTGGGGACATGGTGGGATTTGGGCACATAGCAGTGGATCAGGAGTATATTTTTAAATGTTTTTTTGGTAAAGAGTACCTATGGTTCAACTTTCTTTATCCATTTTGGACATCTATTTCCTCATATAATTTTCAAGAGCCTGACAGATGGGACTGAACAGACTCCTTCCTGAAATGCCTTGCCTCAAGACTAAACTTACTCCTGGAGTTTACTTATGGATTAGTATGCCTCTTTCAGGACTGAACCTTCTCTAATTCCCATTCTTACAAGACCTCATCTGCAAACTTTATCTTTCTAAGAACAAAGAAGCAACAGCTAAAAGTTCTGTGAAACAAAAAGTTTTTGAAGTTCGAAAAAAAAAGTGGTATTATGCTGGAATTCAACAGAAAGGGAAGTCACTTCTTAAAGAGATGTTTTTCACCATATACCACAACTTAAACCTACAGCAACTTTTAGACAAGCAGATGGCTTCCCTTCTCCTTGGAAAGGTGAAGTTTTTAGAGTTTTGCTTACATATTTACAGAGCCAAGTTTTACCTAAAAAATGTCAATCTATGATTCTATTTTCTGCCTGATACACTGCTACCTGAAGTCACCAACACAATTCTACCAAATTTAGGCAGCTGGATTTTAGGATGAACCTCTGTCATGTAGTAGTTTTCAGCTACTCAGTTACTGGTAGAATTTGTGGCCTGTGCTCTTTCACACACTTTCAACCCCTCTAGACTTCAAATGTCAACATATAATAACCTCAATACTCAAAAATTCTAAGGTGTGAACAAAGAAAGGTCACCTTTCTGCTTTCTTTTTTAACATATCTGGAAGCAGTAACAGTATCTTAGTGACTTCACCCCATAAAACAAAGGGAAAAGTTTTGCAATTAATTTAGATTCCAGAGGCCCCATTCCATGGCAAGATTCTAGGAAGATGAAAATTTTTATTTCTTTGACCAGTACAGTAAGATTCACTTGTTATTAGAGATATCTATCCTGTGATGAAAGTGAAAAAAAATCTTTCTAGGTTTGAAAGCTTTTCTTTCCCCAAAAAGAGAAAATTAATGTATGTCTTCTCAGAAAATTGTACCCAAGGAAAACCAGTAAGATGTTTTCATTTTGACTGCTTTGACCAAGTAAGAATCACAGTTGCAGTTCACCCTTTCTGCTCCAATACTGCTTCTGCTAGACAGCCTTTTTTGCTTTCACCTTTGTTAGGTTCCTACAGAGCTCAAAAAGGGAATGCTCAGCTCCCCATCACCATCTCTATCAACTGAGTTACAGCAGCATCTTTCCCTGAAGTACCTAGTGTGAAAATAGGCAAAACAGGAATATGCTGAGGAGTAAAGGGAGTTTTCCCTTGACTTATTTCTGGCTGATTTTTCTCAGAAAGGAACTAATCCTTCCTAGAAACAGTTACATGCAGCCCCAAACTATCCCCTTACCTTTCCTAAGACAGTGAGGCATGGCTTAGGCTCCAACTCTGGCTGTTCCAATTTCACAACTCCTACCCAGCCATATTCATACAGGTCTTCCTCATCATTGCTATTACACAGTCCAAGTGGATGCATCTGAAACAGAATCAGAAAGAAACATTTAGTCAACCATTAGAATTCAAAAACATACATACATATTGCTTTTGAATATCTTACCTTAAAACAAATACACATTTACTTATTAAGGTACACCAGAAAAACTGAAATGTAAGGCTGCGTATATGAAGAATTCAGTATGTTTCTGAACCATGCTATGAGTACAAGATCCTTGAAATTTTATGTAAGCTGTCATCTTGCTTATGAAAAAATAATTTAAAGCTAACAGTTAAATGTGATTTTAAGTCCTTTGTTCAGATATAAAATATTTAATTACAAAGCCCACCCTGGTATTGCAAACCACCTTTCCTTGGATAGAAATAATACAAACTGTTTGGCAGAGTCACTCATAAAAGCTTTACACATCATTAAGATCCAGGCCCCATGTTTCAGAGCCATTATCACATTTTCTTTTAATAGTTGCACAGTATTAACAGGCTGTCATCCTTTGAAACAATTCTGTAATGTAAGCCAAAGTAAGGTACAAGAAATTTCCTAACCATCGTGAAGCATTCTCTATTGTTTTCTGAACCCAAATCATGTGGGGGTAAGGCTATCATGAAGTGAGAAACTTTAGTCTCCTTTTGGATATTTGTGTTTCTTACACTAGGCAACAATATGTCTTTGTTTTAATTTCAGATATTTAATCTGTTCCTCCTCCTTCCAACACTTAGTGTAGTTACTCTAATTAGAGTAGTTACTCTAATTTTATTATGGCAAGGAGCTTCCTACACATTGATTTTTAAACCTTCTTTGTCTTTTCCAAATTTGCTGTCCTTCCCTAAGGATAGTGTCTTTGTGTATAAACTAGAGTGTCATACATCTAATTTCTTATACTGTATACTGTCTTCTCCTTGTTCTTTTTCCCTCAACTGAAATCTTAGGTTTTTCACAAGCCCTTGCCTGTTTCCAAGGCTTTAACATATATTCAGAGACCTTTCCAAAAAAAAAAAAAAGTCTGAACTTCATTCAGTTTTGTGCCTTTCCTTAAATCTCAACTTTATCAAACTAGCTGAAGAAAACCACAAACTGATATCAACACTATAACAACTTTGCTTTCTGGTAGCTGATTATACTAGGAGGAGATTATACTGCTCAATAATTTACATATACATACCCCTCACTAATCCATGCAAAGTAGCACCATGTAATGGCCCCTAATCCTACCATCACTTCTGCATCACTAGCTTGTCGTTTTGTCCTTTTCTCCTTTTCTCCCATGTCTTGTACTCTGACTTCCATTTTGCAAGTGATACAATGCATGGAGTGCTATTTATATGATCTTGTGGGGCCCAAACTTTCCGAATAACTTGGGTGATTACCGTAAAATATGGGAAACATGACGGTGAACTGACACAATACAGGGTCATTATCACTACCACTCATTATTTTTCAAGATTCATCACCAATCTATTCTAAGAAGAAAAACAAGCCACACTGTGCTAGGTAGACAAGAGTAGAATCCTCTACCCAACTCTTAATCCAGCCCTTCTCCTTTTTTTTTCCTAAATGAGTTACTATCACACACTGCTGAGCTGTCTACCATCTCACATGGATGAGCAATTTAAATTAGTGCTAAAAGCTTGGGGCAAGAACTATCACTGGAAGATGAACCACTCCCTAAAATCAGTATCTGATGGATAAACTCTTCAGCACAGACATAGAAACAGAGGATGGAGTCAGGCAGAATGCTCCCTCCAAAACTGCCAGGGCATATATACCAACATAATTAACCCCACAAAGACTCCATGGGATCCTTTAAGCAAACACAAAGCTTTAATCAATATTAAGTATCTAAAGAGACAGAGAACCATTCCCTTGATGTAATTCCCTTGACATAGGCTGTATCAATTGAGCTTTGAAACCATAACCCATATCTAAGTTTCTAGTTCAAAATCCTTGAAATATGCTGGGGCACTTTGCACATACCTAAAAGGGTAAAACTGAAACCACGACTCAGATGCTTTTATCCAAGTTACAAAATCTGTATACACTGCTGAGGGTCTAAAGTAACTTTATAAAGAGCCACACCAATTTTATGTGGGTTAGTGTTACAGGGCAGACAAACATTAAACCAACAGATGAAGAATACTTTGCTCTGTAACTCTATCACTGAGTCCTGATGATTAAAAGAAAACTTTCACCCTTTTGCCCTTTTTTATGTCTGCCAGGATAAGGCATTATAGTATTACGAAATGCCACATGAACAGCTCAGGATCTTCCTACACACTGTCTCACGTGTATAGAAAAGCTTTGGTCTTTTTTTCCCAATCTTACAATAAATAATGGCTCTACCCACTTTAGTCCAGAAAAAAAGGACTAAAGAAAGTAGAAGGCCAAAAGGAACAGAAAATTCTTTCCCCCGCCACTTTTCTCCAGAATACTGTTATTCTGTAGCACCTTCCAAGTGTGAATGACCCTGTGGATCAGACTCACCAAGCACACCCTGCAGGTATGTCCCTGAAAATCAGTATAAACCTAAAGTTGAAAGAGCTTCTTCTCTTCCTTTTACAAAGCCTGAGTTATGATCAGATTGAGAGCAGCTCTTATGGACGAGGACCTGGGGGTACTGGCAGATTAAAAACTGGACATGACCCAGCAACAGGAGCTCCCAGCCCAGAAAGGCAGTGACATCCTGGGCTGCATCAAAAGAAGTGTGACCAGCAGGAAAAGGGAGGGATTCGATTAGAAATTGTTCCCTCTGAGGGTGGGGAGGCCCTGGCACAGGGTACCCAGAGAAGCTGTGGCTGCCCAATCCCTGGAAGTGTCCAAGACCAGGTTGGACAGGGCTTGGAGCAGCCTGGGACAGCACCCCTGCCCATGGCAGTGGGATAGAACTGGATGAGCTTTAAGGTCTCTTCCAACCCAAACCATGCTGATTATGTGATTCTATGAATGGAGCAATCAGGGACACAATAAGGTACCAACCACACTATGGGTCCTGTAAGTCTCATATCACACACCAGGAGCAGCGTTTTGCTTAAATGGAAGCTTCCACATCATTTGTTTCCTGCCTTCAGCAGACCATAAACCAGCAGAAACTGCCAAGGCTGAAATTACTGTATCATTTTGACTCTATCTTAAACCCCAGTGGAACAATGAGACACCTAAACAGGCACTCAACTCTTTCTGACAAACCACGAACCACATTCCCTGTCTCTATGGTTCTCCACAGCAGAACTGCAGAACTCTGTGTCCTACTGTATGAAAAAATTGATATGCAGTTCCCATGATCATAAAGGATGGCCACTCCTGTAGTAGAGCTTTGCAGAGCTTCTACCTTCCAGTCAGAAGAAAAAAGGTAAGAACAGACAGCATATCCAGGACATTCTCCCTTCCAGCAGCCATGTATGTCATTCAAAAACTAGAGGAAAATCTTGGAAGAAAATCCTCTCCTATCACTTTACCAAATCAGCCAAGAAGTAAGACTGAAAAACTGCACGCATCAAGAAAGATTTAAAGAGTGCCATGTGTTTACAGCTGCCTTGGACAAAATACAGATGACAGTACTGGCTGGTATGATCTGAGGTTTTGAATCTGAGATTCAAAAAAGGCTCACAGATCTATGACAAGAGCAATGAAGAGTGAAATATACTTTTGTAGTGGCAAAGTTAATACAAATTCTAGACCACCTAAGACTACAAAGTAACACAGAAGGGCTCTGGGAACCTATCCATGTCCCATAAAAGACCACAAAAGAGAGGATGAGAAAGCAGGTATGGCAGGTTTTTGTCTGTGTTCTCAAATAAAAAACTATGTTATGTTCAAGGTGAGGATCAGAAGTGTTAACCCAGTAACACAATTCTAAAAAACATGTATTAAAGACATAGGAAAAAAACCCAGAATCAGCACCAAGGCCAGTAAGACATGGACTTCACTGACAGAAAACTTCCTGTCCAGAAAAGCACTCCACCACTCCAAGCCACAAGGAGTTGGTAGATTCTGCTTGGCTACCACAAGCTTACATTGCAGTGATCTGTGTAGATCATGACAGATGAAATATACTGTAGGATTCCAAACCCAGGATATCAACAAAAAGTGCAACACCAGCATGTGAATTTAAGAATTCAAGCCTGAAACACTGGTGTTACTTCTGATTAGGTGCCCACATGGAATTAAACACCATCTACTGGGCTGATGGTGCTTAAGACAGGACTCATCCAGTCCGAGTGTCTGTCATGTTCTCATGGTTTCTTGCCACAATATAAGTGAATTAATCACAGAACCACAGAACACAAAAAATTAAGGCTAAATAAAAATATCCATTAGGCCATGGGAGGATCCAGGGTGTTTCTGGATCACAGACATGTTTCACTTAAAACACACTGAACAAAAGAGATGATGGACAACCTCCAATGGCAACAATAAAACTAATTATTTTCTGTGAGGTAGAAAATTATCAATAGTTTCAAATGGTCACAGTAAAAAGCAAATTCAAAACATTACAGTGCACAAGCCTCTGAAAAGGAGCAGAACTATTCAGTCTTTCTGTGAAGACTTGAACTCTTTATTGCTGTACAGCTTGAAACATCAGACACTCCATATAACTTTCCCACCTGGAATGCCCTTGGCATGGATTCATCTCTGTCCACATGAATTCACATTCCTTCACCAGACAGGCTTTTGAAATAAAATTTATGAGGTTTAGCAGTGCTCAAAAGAAAACATAAAAAATGAATCAACCTGAATGGGAACTCTATCATCAGGGAAAGCTTTCTCCTAAACCAGGTGTAGCCTCTGGTAACTGAAAGGAAGAGAGCTCCTTTCCTGGCTTACCCCAGGTGTACAGAAGCACAGCCTGATAACTCAGTTCAGACTTCATACACTTTTAGTTACCCAGCCCCTCGGTGTCCTCCCACCACTCCCAAGCTCTAGGTCTTGTTTCCTTCCTCCAATCCCACTTCCCAGGGAAGCTTCTTTTAAAGGAAAGATCCAAAGTCTGAAGTGTATCAAGGCTCAAGTGAAATAAGGCAACCAAACAATGTAAGCGTTTTACAGGGAGCAGAAAGAGCATCAGTACACTTCTGCTGGAACTTCTCTAATAAGTATCTCCCCTGTCAAACCAGCCTTATTTAAGAGAAAAAATGGACTGAGTGCACATGCAGTAAGTCACCAAACAGATTTTGAACAAATAACTTTTTTCACCAAAAAGTACTAGAGGATGCAGTGTCTGACACAGAGACAATGCAGTATTTTGGTGCTAGACTCACCAGAAGCTGGATGGAATGGAGATATGGAAAAAGGGGCACACTCACAAAGACAAATATAGAAATATTCCTTGGAGATGCAGAGAATTAGGAAAGCATTAGGAGCTCAAACTGGCAACAGATGTCAAGACTACCAAGTACATTAATAGCAAGAAGAATTGCAAACAACAAATGTTGGCTATTGAAAGGGGTTAGCACAAAGCAGTGTAAAAGCAAGCAACCAAGAGCTGCAAGGAGGGTCAAGTTAGGAATCATCCATGTAAACCAGGCATACAGGTGTCCAAGGGATCTGAGAGGATGCCTCCAGGTGTCTTATTAGAGCTGGCTGCTATAATTGCAACATCAGGCCCTATTATTTTTCACAGGTCAGGGAGACTGGGGGAAGGCCCTGATGCCAGGAAAAGAATGTCACATTTATCTGCAAAATTCAGGAAGACAGATCTGGGAAACCCCAGTGTAATCAGCCTCTCTTCAGCACCTGAGAAAATCATGGAACAGATCCTTATGACAGCTATTTCCAGGTACATAAAAAACAAGACAGCAACTGAAAATGCCAATTTGGTTTTACTAAGTATAAATCATTCATGACCAATGTCTGTATCTTTTTGATGAAGCAACGTATCCATGGATGCATATACCTTGACTTCAGTGAAGTATTTGACATTGTTCTCCTTCAACATCCTTACTGACAAATTGCCAAGATATGAATTAGTGTCCTGGTTTAATTTTCTTCCTAGTAGCTGCTACAGTGCTGTGTTTTATATTTAGTGTGAGAATAATGCTGATAACACAGTGATGTTTTAGTTGTTGCTAAGAAGTCCTTACTCTAAATCAAAGACTTTTCAGTTTCCCATGCTCTGCCAGTGAGCAGGTACACAAGAAGTTTAAATGATTATTAAAATAACCAATATGAGACCAAGAAGGCTGAAAACCAGTCATGTGTTAACAGTAATTTTTTTCATTTCCTCTGAAATTTTAGCTCCTTACCTATGAAGAGAAACTACTTCTTAAGAATTAGAAAAATTACTTTGTACTCGTTCATCCAAGACAGACTTAGTTCATCAAGATTTACCACCAATTGTCACCACATTGTGACTTTGATCTTCAGCATAATGCAGCTACTCATACAACTGCATCACCACAAGACTATTTGTTCCTGCTACCTACAAATACAGCAGAATGAAGAAGTTAACTTTTCCATCTGCATTTACTCTTGTGTATTGGCACAGCAACCTGTCCCCAAAAAGTAATTTAAGGTTCTTGACCTCAATATTCCAACCTAGCATTACTTAGACCTTACCAGGAAGAAAAGGCTCAGGCTTTAACTCCAGTGTGTCATGCTCTTTGAAAAAAGCATCAGTAGAACGTACCAGTACAGATGAACAAGCCAAAACTGTACAAATAGGGGGAAGAATTTTTTAAGAACTAAAGAGTAGGGTTTTTTGAAGAAGTTAGGCATTGCTATTGTTTCTGCAGCCTCATGATAAAACATGAGGGGGTTTTTTTTAGAAAAGGTAAAAGCCAGAAGCATTTCCTCATCACTCTGCAGCTCTGACATGCAGAGAAGAATGTTTATTCCCAAGCACAAGTAGAAAACTCCATCAAAATACAACTTCTTTTCCCTTTCAGGCATATTTTTTCTGTTTTAAAGAAGTACATCCTGCAAAAAACCAAACTGCCACAAAATGTAACATTATAGGACCTGAGCATTTCAGCAGTGAGCTTTTCTTGGCTATCAGTTGTGACCATGCTGTCCAACACAGTGGTCAGCACTGAACCCACAAGTGGCTTCTACTAAACTTTCTCTATAGCAAGAGCATCAGGCATTCCTGAAATCCTCTCACAGTCCACTTACTCCAGGAAGTGTGCCAAAAGGGATGATGAGAAATCCAGTCTATGCTGTAATTAAATGTGAAACTAGAGATACTGAGTTGAACACATCCACCATGCAGAAGAGGCCAGGGAAATTCTACAATGCAGACTGGCCAGTACCACACAAAGTCCACTAGATCCTGTGAAAAGGAGCAGTAAGTTTTGAAGAGCAGCCAGAGGAGGTTTTGTTAACTAGGGAACCAGATCTCAGCACTGATCTAGTTCATCAGCAAACTCAATTCACCTGTGCCATGGTCCAGCTTCAAATCCCTCAGGAGAGGAGAAGAACTGCCTGAAAGACAAACCTGGCAGCAGCAGCACGTTCCCAGGCATCCTCCTGCTAGGGCTGTCCCAGCTCAGAGACACTACAGATACCCACAGCATGTGCACAGTAGCAGATGTGTACAAATCAAAACTCAGCACATTTGCACCAGATTTGCTGCACAAGCAGGGATTGTACTGCCCAAGCTATGCACCTGAGCAATCTGTTGCAACAAAGCAGCTGGACACTAATTATTCCAAACACTTTGCAAAGGAAGCTCCTGGTCCATTCAAACAGAAAACTGGCATCTCCTTCCTTTAAAGCATCTCAGAAAGCAAAACTCCCATGAAAAGATGTACATACTGTAGACAATTTGAAGGAAGAGTTCTTCACTCAGGAATTTAAGTGCTTTGATTGCACCAAGTTCTCCTACCATTGTATTGACAGAGCAAAGGAGAGCAAAGTCACGTTTACAACTGTGGGGCTTTCCTCCCCTCTTTAAATTGGTGGAAGGATGCTGGCAAAAGATGCAGGCATAATGTCACAAAGAATGGGAGAAACTAGAAGGAAAATCTGGAGTAAAATGATACCTTCATAAATTACTTTTAGCAGAAGGCAGCCAGTAGCTACATGATAAAGCAAAAGAATTCTGCCTCTATAAGGAGCAAGATGGACCCCCAAAATGGACTAATTATGAAGACTTTAGACATAATCATAACTGTCTGGGAAAAGCAGGATTATTTTACATCTCATGAAAAACTGCATTTGTCCCATAGCACTCAAGCAGGGACTTATAACTGAAAGTATCAGGTCACTGTTATATAATCTCCTTGGCTTAAGTTAAGGGCCTGATATGGAGTTACCAATACTTTGCAACTAAGTTTTCTAGCAGAAACTGGAGTGTGAAGACACCCTGACAAAGACTGTACAACATAATGGGATCTATTTGTTCAACCTTAGGGAGTGTTTGAAGCCCAGAAAGAATGAATACAACTATTCAACAACAACAAAACCCAAACAAACAACAACACAAACAAAACCAAACAGAACAACACTAAACACCAAACAAACAAACTACCAAACCCAGTTGATTGGAGCTGTTCATATAAGGAACGCTAAAAGAAATTTCCATTTGCATTCTCTTGCCAAAAGCACACAAGATACAGACTTAGAAAATTTGGTTGTGGTGAAAATTCCAAGACTGTTAAGAGGGAATCAAAAGACAACACACACATGTGCACGTACCAGAGTAGGTAGTGTTTTATTTTACAAAAGCACACTACTCTGAAAAGTCTCAGAACTATTTATCTGCAGATTGTATTTTAGCAAGGAAGTTTAACAAACAGATTGACAGATCTGATGCTGACCCAAAAATTTCACAGTATTGTAAGACTTCAGACCAGTAGTGACTGTTCTTTATACATGCACACTGATTTGAGACATCCAAACTCACTACATTTCATTTTTCTGAACTGGTCTAGATCCTGGCTTTCCAGGCAGTCCTTTAGTAAGAGCTGACTTGTTTCTCCAGAGTCCTCTAGGACCTCTGACAAGAGAAGATATTTTGTGTATTTTGCAGTAAGCTACTAACAAGCAGAGCTGGTTTGCTTGCATTCAGATTTGCGGGGAATTTTGCTAGACAAACAGAGAAGGGCAGGGAAGGAGAGGAAGAGGAAATAAAAATAACACAAATTATTTCTGAGGCACCTTTTGGGTTAGAAAGATATTACTAGGAGATCCAATTAAACAGCTGTATAAGGATATACTAATTACATCTGGAGATTATAGATAACCCCCACATCCTAATTTTGGGTGGTATGCTGCATTGAGGCATCCCAGCTGCATACACAGGTATATCCAGATTATTTTCTTTATTTTTGCTGTAAAATACCCTCAAACAGGTATTACTCCTGCCCATATTGTTCAATGTTCCACATCAATGTCAACTACCATTTTGCTCTCCATGCCACACTTTGATGAAGATTAGAGTAATTTAATCACTGAGAAAATTTGAGAAAGGAGATGGTAAAATTTGTACAAGTGTGAAAACACTGTTAGTTACAACACTCTGTCCCAGACAACCTCACCTGTTCACCTTTTCACTGGAGTGAAAATTGGATGTGTATTCCTATGCTTTGTTTGATCCCCTATAATACCATACTTCTACAGTACAGCCCTACAGCTACTGTTCCTGTTAGACTCTCACAAAGGATATTCTCAGTATTTAGCAAAGTCTCATTATTTGGATACCCAAAAGCAGTCAGTGTCCATGCAAAATGGACCCAGCCACAGAGCTCTAGTGCATCCCTTTCTATTTCACACCACAGCCCTCATTAATAAGGTGATTATACTGCTCTGTCTCCAAAAGGAAGCACTCAATGTGGCAAGAGGAACAGAGAACATGCACATAGAGAAAGGCTGCACTATAACTATGAACAATATTATACTTAAAAAGAGGGATGGGGGAAGGGAACTAATGTGAGTAGATTGTTATAGAAGAATGCAAAGTCCTTACCACAATACTAATCAAACTTCCTTTGTCCTATATACACATACCAAGCAGGAACTCTGTATTTCTGCCAGAAACCATTTTTCATATGCATGACAACATTTTATCTATATAGAGAGGTAAAAGCCACAAAGAAAAAGAAAAAAAAAAAAAAGAAAAAAGAAAAAAAGAAAGGTGAGAATGCAGAAAGAAATGAGGCTTAAAATGCACAACACTCCATTCCATCCCCCTTCCCCTCACGCCAACCTCTCATCTATAATCCAACACAAGAGAGACAACAGGCAAACAGCAAGAGGTCATCTTCAAAGGGCTGGTTGCCAAGGGAGGCCAGTGGAAAGAGCGAAGGCATGTCCTCATCAAAGTCCAGCAGCTGTGGGAGAGCCACAGAGGTGCAGCTTCCCCTGGGGCTGCAGTGAAATTCAGAGATGGAGGATAAAGCTGGAGCTGGCAGTATAAAGTGGGCAGCTTTGCACTTTGCTTCAGGGGAAGCACAAAAGAGAAGGGTTGGGATATTTTAATCCTTCTCTCCACCCATTTTTGCACTTGAGATACTTGAATTACTGTTTAAACTCATCAAGATACCTCGTGTAGAATATGCTGCAGTGGGCAGAAAGCACCAGCAAGGATCAACTTTCTACTCAGCTCAAAATTAAAATTTTGTCTCAGTGACTATGCTTAGAAGAGGGATGGAAAAGGTACAGCAGATAATGCACAGCCAGCTATAGTTTCATTACTTCTCACAGAAAACATAAATACATCGTCACAGTTGGAGCCTGGGAGACAGCTGCACAATAAACACTGCCTGCAAACACTACCCAACAAAATAGATGTTGTTTTTCTAGGAAAAACTGTGGAATAATAAATAACAGACTCCTAGCTACCTGCAACATTTTTGCATAAAAATTAGAAGCCAACATAAGAGCAATCCCAGACTCTGCTTCTTAGAATTCTCATAACTTTTTGAGGTATTTTTATTAAACATGCACATGATGACCAAATGTAAAAATTAAGCCTCTAGCCCTCAAATACAGGAAAAGCAGCTGCAAATCCAAGCAGTGAAATCTAGCATATTAAGTAAAATCTGAACACATAGAGGAATCAAAATTGCTCTATTATAAACAAAAAAATTTTCAAAATTTAGGAAATTAAAAATTAAAATTTTAAATTTGTAGTTCTCAGAAGCTAGGAACTACTCTATTTTAGAAAACTGTCATCCTTCCCTGATAGAACCAGTACTTTGTTATTATCTTAAGTGGCTTAATTAGCTGACAGCTTAAAAATGCAGTTGTTGAATTATCAAGTAATGGTAGGATAGAAATAATTTCATTATATTTACCTCCCACCTCAAGCCCAGTATCTCCCCCAAAACAGACAAAGAAAGGAAGCAGCTGGCATCTGCTAAGGATGAACAGACACACTTCTTGACTGTGTGTTTTGGAGCATGAAGTTTCAGTTGCTGTCAGCACAGTGGCAGCTTGAGTGCTAATTCAAATGGCACTGAAGTTATATGGTTTAAACAAATCCTCTGGCTTGCAATATGAAAAAGCCGTCAGCAAAAGAGGTTTTAATATTTAGAAAATTCTTGATCATTACCTTGACTGCAAGTCAGTCTGGAAGCACCATCAGGGAAGGTAAAGACAGATCAGCGATACAGTCAGCTTTAGTCAGCATGAAAAAGAAGTTTTTCAAGGCTGAAACATAATAGTTCATAGCCTAAAGATGTACTCTGTTTCTCAGGTTAGGATGTGAACTGATTTTTAAATATATTTACATTCACACTCTTTCAAGATTCTATGGCCAATAGAAAAGTTCATTCAGCCTGTGCTGCACAACATGCTCTTGAAAGTTTTTGAATATGATAAAAATTGAACAGCCTAAAACAGAACCCTGATTTGTGTCCTTCAAAGTGATGTGATGGAGATAAACAAACCACCATCTCTGAGAGTGTGCCTCAGATGTGCTCTCAGCTCAGTGGTGGAGTAATGATTCTCCAGTTCCCAGAGCTCACAGCACAGAGCTGTGCCCTGGGGCACAGGCCCAGCCGAGGTGGGATTCCAGCACTGCCTGCTCCCACTGCCCAGACCAGACTTTCCAGCACCCATTCTTCTCCTCACTCTCCCCCAGTTGCTCCTCCCACATTGCATTATTTCTAAGGAATCACATTTATTCCTCTGTTTTGATATGAAAGTACCTGCACTGCAGACTCTGTCTAGTCTTTCCTCACTCTTCTGCCATAAATCACACAGGTCTGAGCCAGTCTACTGCAAATCCCTTCACACAGCCCTCTTTATCATTAGAGGAAGAATTGGAATCAGCTGTGGGAATTATGGGTCTTCATTTCTTCTTTGTTATGCTGCTACACAGACTATTTTGGACACCTTCCCTTACTTCTTACCTTTGCACACATTTCTCTAAAGCTTAACCTTTAAGATTTCTAAATTTATAAATAATTGAGTTGAGGATAACTATCATTCTTGTATTGAATTTTATCATAAATTACAAAGCACTCTCCTGCTCTTTACATTTAACTTTAGCTTACACTGCAACAACCAAAAAATGCTCCAAGAAAATCCCTGTGACAGTTTACAATTTGAAGGTAGTGTTCATCTTAAATTGTTTTTCAAAGTTTGCCTTTTGGTCAGATTCTTGTTGATGCTTTATGAGCCATTCAGGAGCAGTACACAAACCAATAAAGTTTACAGAGGTTCTGTTTCCAGCTCCGGCTGTCATATGCCTTCCCAGATCTGTTTCCCCAATTTGTGCTCCAAACTTTCCTCATTTGACCATCCCTTCATCTGATAACCTAGTATACTTCAATGGATTTATATTCAGTTTATGGCTTCCACACATGCACAAGCATTTTAAGGTGCTAGGTAAGTTTTAGAAAGAAAGGAGCCCAAATGGAAAGCAGAGGCCTCCAAATAGCTACAGCCTTCTTCTGTTTGCTTCCAAACTGTCTCTTCTTTCTCCAACATCAAGTTCTCAAGAAATCCACATCATCCTTCATGCTCTCCCCCTCCTTTGCACATTTTCTGGCCAAGTCCAAACATCACACTTAGTTTTACGTGCACTTCTTTGTCAGCTCCAACCAGCACAATCTCTCTGGCCTATATACTGTGGAGATACAGGGGAAGCCAAAGTGTCTGCTGCAACTACACAAGATGAGGCTCTAGAACAGGATGTGAGCAACACAACATGATCTCCTTTACTGGAAGGGGAGATGCCCCTGCCCAGAGAGAAACTGAGAACTTTCAAAGAAGTCCAGGCCAGTAGTAGGGCATGTAAATTAGGTGCAAAGAATTGTTCCTGAAAACAGAATAAGGTTTAATATCTGGGTTTTTCCACAAAAGAAAAATACCCTGGTGCACTGGGTTCTCCATTTCAGGCAAAGTAATGAGTAAAGCACTGTTTCAACATTTTGTATTACAAGAATTCAGGGCATATTGCAATCTTTCATGTTACCAGACAGAAAACACATCAAATCCACTGGGGAAAAACGCCCTTCTTAAAAACTACCACCTGATGGCAGCCTGTGGCTTCGGTCCTATTGTTCCAAGTGGCAACTGGCAACCATTTTGAGTGAGATTAGCTCTACCCTGAGTCACCACTGAAGAATGCTCTGTAGTAGAGAGAATGACTTGAAAATAAAAAGCTGTGCTCAATTCTAACGTAGCACATTGGTGAACTAGTTTCTGCAAACATTCCCATTTCACACACTGAAGTTCATCCTCCCTCTTTCTGCCCTGATTTGTTTTATTTTGCACAGAAAATAATCAACTTGAATGAAACACAGGCTCCACAACTCAGCTCAGTGCACGATTCATAACACTTGGTCAGCATCAAAAGCTGACTTTATGGCCAGTTTCACTCACTGCTAACTGCCTATATTTTGACATCTTGAACCAGAATCAGAACTGTTCTGCACTCAACTAATTATCAGTTATTTTCTCTTTTTCTTTAATCAAAGGCACTTGCAGGAACTTAGCACTTGGTGCCTGAAGGATTCAATTAATGTTATTTAAAGTCAAACGAACAATAATGGAAGTTTCTGAAATTCTGGAGAGCTCATGCACTCTCCTTTCATTACAAGGAAGTTATTCCTGATCTAAGAGCAAAATTCAATTCCACTTTGAATAAAAAACTACACAAGAGAACTGTTTTACAGAACAGTAAACCAAAACAGGTTTTCTCAGCTTTTTCTGACACCATACTAATGTACATACTTATCATATAACAGCACCTGATATATGGGTGGGAAAAAACAGGTACCAGAAGTTTCTAAAGATTAATTTTTACTATAATTAAAATGATGAGTCCAATTCAGCCTTACATTTCAGATGCTTGTCCGTATTTCAGGTTACATCAGGTCTTCCTCCTTTTCCCATCCCTTTCCAGATGATTCCTCCTTCCTATGGCCACTAATCTGTTGCCTCATTTCTCCTCTCTTCCAGACAAGGCCTTCACTACTTTCCTTCCACCCCATCCTGCCCCCTTTTTTCTCATCCAACTCCTCTAGCCCTGGCATAAAGCCCATGCTAATAAGTCCAGTAAAGCCTATTGGCGTGGGTTTAGTGCTATGTGTCTCCTGCTGGCACACCTCAACACAGAGGTATGCCTCACTGATTGGGAAATTAATGCTGTAAACTGTACTCCAAAAACACAGTCGTGTGGGGTGAATGAGTGCTGTCTGCAGGACATTTCCCTCACATGTCAGAAAGCTCAGACAGTGCAGAGAATGAGGTAAGAGACTATGAGAAAAGAAAATACAGTGTTGTGGTTAAAGCAGCTGAATGCTTCCCAACAGACGGGATTGCTTCCTCTGCCACAGGATTCCTATGCCATGTTGGGCAAGTCATAAAAACAGCCATGCAGGGTGTGACCACAAATCCAACCAGCACACTATCCTATCTCCAACAGTTGCTAACTGCAGAAATTTGGAGAATAGGAAAAGCAAAAAAAAAAAAAAAAAAAAACGAATGAATAAGTAT
>VZTR01000751.1:1303934-1327159 GCA_013400775.1 Chaetops frenatus
AGAGCTGAGACTTCACCCAAAATACTGTGTTTTAAGTCAGCAGTGCATCTATGTTCCATGTTTTTTACCTAATTCCTTTGGAATGACATGCATTCTTACGGCTTTTACACCATCCTACAGCAAGAAACACAACCTACTGTTTTTAGAATGTCATTCTTTTGGTTCACTGTAAAGCTGTCTTATGAATTTCACCGAGAATGCTCTGATAATCCTCATATTGCAAGGAATAACCAATAATTGTTCCTTAATCACTGTCCCTGCATCAGACTTTACTCAAAGTCTCTTGTCAACAGCCTCTTTTCCAAGCTGGTAAAATTCAGGTCTTTTTCAATGAATGCCACTGTTACATGACCCAGATGATCCACAGCTTGTGATCTACCTGTTCCTTTATCTAGTCTTCCCTTCCAGTTTTAGGATGCACTGCATGCAGCATTCGAGCTCTTGGAGCCCAGTCATGCTCACCAAGTCTTCTGCTTTGCTCTCTGATAATTTGCTCTCTTACCTTTCCTACTAATTGCAACATTCCATAAAATTTTCAGTGTTACTTACTCCAGGATAAGGTTTGCAGAATACACTTTATTCTCAAGAATGAAAAGAAATCTTAGCCACAATTTTGAGAAGCTCTATGTGATGCTTCCTTGTTCTTCCTGGTGTATGCCTCCAGCTTGTATTACAATTAACCAAGACCAGCACTGATAACCTGCTGTACATACAGCTGGGACTTGGGAGAATCCCTTTGACCAAGGTCGTTAAAAGGCACATTCAACCAGATATAAACAAAGAGAACGGTTTGCAGTAAATGTGACATACACAAAAATAAAAACAAAGTCAATGGAATCTGTGCCGAATCACAAAAAAAACCAGGAGAGGCTAGGCATTATGAAAAGAACAACCACACTAATAGCACATCTCTGCCCTCCACTGCTAGGGAACTGCTAATTTTGTCTGTAGTATTTAAATAACTATTGGTGTTCATTTCTAAAAATACATGCAGAAGTCCACTCCATCAAGCATTTTGAGAATACTTTATCTACCTACAGAGAGCTAATATATATCACAATCACCAAAGGCTACATGAGAAAACATCTGTGCTGGAAAAGCCATGGTTAGGATGCTTCAATGACTGTCATACAGTATGCAGCTTCTGTCAGGTAGCTAACAGTACAGCAAAGGATTTACCATCAGTCTTGAAACAGTCATTCCAGCTCAAGAATCCTCTACCATATTTTGGCTTACTTCTAGTTCCTGGTATCACAAGACAGCACTGTAATTTTTTTTTTTTTCAGAGTACCTCAAATCATCATAGTGATAAATTATTTTAGTAATTTAGTAGCTGATCGAATACATTCACTCAGATTAACAAAAGTTTTCTATGCAAGATCATATCACCTTTCAGTAGATAATTTCATAAACTAGTTTGGACACATGTTTCCTGGTACTTCAGCTGATAAGCTCCTCTTGCTGTCCTCTCCCAATTCAGAAGAAAAAGGCCACATCTAATGCTGTTCATGTTAGGCTTTAAGGACATATTTTGTCATCAGCCTACAGTAGATGTTCTAAAACATGTGTGGAGGAAGAGCTGGGGAGAAGTCCTCCCTCCCCCACCAATCACTGTTACCCAAGGTGCTGGTCTTCCCCAGAACCCTTAGGATGGATTTGAACCTGGTTCATCACAAACAGGACAACAAATGAGAGACTATCACCTCTAATTAAACATAACAGAAATCACAATCCCAAAAATAAAAATTAAGCCATTCAAGTAAACTTCTCTTTGTATAACGAAGCAACAGAATTACTGGATTTGTACCTGTAATACTGCTGTTCGATAAAAAAAAAGTTAGCACACTTTCTCCTAGATTAATAACCTTTTCTAGTTTCTTAAACAAAAGAAAATCTAAATTAACAACTCAGACATTGCAGTTGACAGTGCTACAGCTCTGTTCCTATATATACTCCCTCAGCCTGGAGTCTGAGTAAAACCTGTACATGATCAAACTCATCTGCTCACTATCATCATCAGCTTCCTGTTCATTCATCAGTATATGAACGGCTACAATAGGGCCATCAAGACAAAAGATGGCTTCAGAGGGAATGTCTAACAGAGGAAGAAGTTACATCAGCCTGACACTCCTTTGTTCACAAAGCTCTGACCATTAATAGCACATAAAGACAAGGCAGCTGCTGCACAGAATTAGGAAGAGACAGAAAGAACAATTACTTCCTGGCAACGTTTTTTCCCCTGCAGCTCAAAAAGAACTCTACAGAATTTACACTGAACAGTAAGAGAATGAGAAAAATTATGGAAATTTAGTTGTCTTCCCTCCAATTCTGCTAGTGAGAAATTTAAGTAGGTACCCGTCAGGCATACCAATAAAACTGCTGTTCTACAGGACTCCACTGCTCTTCAAAAATAAAGTACAATGTCACAGTATGCAAAACCAAAACAGATCTTCCTTGTGCACTCTCAAATTCAGACAACACATGAAGTAATGGACTGGAAAAAAATATGAAAGAAAAGCCCATCAAGGGCTTTCCTGTAGAACTGGATCCTTATGGGAAGACCCAAGCCACAAGCTGGCAGAGCCTGGAAGCATGTACTGCAGAATTCTCACCAGATGCTTGCTCTAATCTTACTTACATTCCTTCACAAGTGTCTGCTACTGGTTTCTGCCAAAGAGTCACCGGAGCAGAGGAACTTTTTTGGTTAACTCAGCCTGGCAGTTGTGTTAATTCACTTGGTTGCATGAATCGAAAGGCCACAGATACCACTGGCAGAAGTGGCTGCACAAACTCAGTAGAGCATACAGGTAATCAGCTAAAACCTCTTTTTTTTTTGGTTCTGTTGCTTACTAGAAGCAAAGAACGGGGATGCCATACTGATGGCAGAACTCACCAATTTACCCCGTTCTATGGGCAGAGAAACCTCTGCTTTATTAACTGTCTTCTACAACAGACTGGAACAGTCTGTCCTTCACATATCTCAATGGGATTTCCAAAAAGAATACATTTTAAAGCAGAAAGCCACAGTAAATGCTAAGATTCCCATCCCAGAATTTTTCTCTAGCCTCTGTGCATGATGAGGGGAAAATGCCTGCAGCAGTAACACAAGTACATGTCAGAGCCCATCTCAAAGCTCTGAAAGATGTGCAAATTTCCTGGTGCCTGAAGGTTTGGTAAGTAGAAACCAAAATCAGAGTATTTTAAGTGTATTGAGGCACTTTCTATTAGTGTCAAGTATCAAATCACACACATCAGTAGAAGCAGCATGGCAGAAGAGAGACACATGAGAGCAAAGAGAAAACGTTTTGATGCTGACCAGCAAAATTTAGAAATTTCCACATGAGGCAACACAAGAATGCCAGTATCATCCCACATACTCCACAACAAAGAGGATGAATCCCTTTTTCAGCAGGGACCTTACTGCCTGCCTTATTAAGGTAACAAACTGATTCAGCAGACTATAAATGTAGCTTTGACCCCAGAAGAAAGCATTAAAGTTAACAATATAGGCAGTCACCTTTCCCTCATGATAGATTTTCAAACTTCAGAGCACCACTATTTTGTGTACTCATCTGAACTGCACTGCAAATGGTCTCAGGCCTACAAGGGAAGGAAAGCTGTAGGTTTTGCCAGCAGAAACAACCACTTTGATCTCTGGCATCCTGGAATACATTTTGGGACTGAGATAATCCCATTAGGTCTTTCTTATAAAACAACCAGTAAGTGAAACAATGCAAAATGGTGAAGCTGATCTTAAGTTTTGGAGTTAACAGCTTCCCAAAGACTTACAGAGGGACAGGCTCTCCCTCCCATGGATCTCCAGTCTATACCAAGAGATGCATGCAGGCTTTGCTCACCATCTGAGCCAAAGAGCTTGTCCTGCCTGAACTCCAAACATGTGGAAAATCAATGCAACTATATTAATTGATATGCACTGCCTTTCTGGTGTTAGTTACCCATTCAGGCTTTGAGTTAGGTCCACATGTAACTTTTGGATGTCATACTGTGCTAGCTCAGGTCATGTGCTATACACCATACAGGCACATCTTTGGGTGGAAAAGCTGGACTACCATGCTCTACATCACAATGTCACAAGGTTCCCTTTGAATTATAAAGGTGGGACATTTATAAGCAAAATGAAGGTTCAGAAACACACTTCTGCAGCTGTAGCATATAAAGAAAAGTGAGGTCTGTAACAGAGGAGATTGAAAACTGCCTCCACCCCTGCACATCTGTTCCAGAAAAGTCACACCTCTTCTTCTCCTTTCCACATAGAAAAAGGGGAAGAACAACTGTTTCTTTCCTATTCACACCTTGTGCCTGAACAAGCCTGCACTTCTTGTCAATGGATCTGGCTTACCATTTACCCTCCAACTCCACTTTGCCTGTGCTTAACTTCTTTTCATACAAATCCCAGAAATTTTTAACCGGCATTCTCAAGAGAAAACAAAATAAGCTTCCATTTTTAATAAGGACAGCAGCCTGAAAACAAGCATTCCTTCCTTTGCCATTTTCCTACTTCATTCCACATGTACACCACAAGTGAGAGAATACCACACGTAGAAGTTGCGCAAAGTAAAATAAGACAAATTGAAACTTTGCAGTCACTTCAAAATGTTTTCATGCTATTCATGAAAACCTTCTATATACTGAGGTATCCCTGCTCTATCTCTGTGGCACATGCTTCACCTCTCTAAACAAACAAGGACTGTCTTTGTGCCTTTGTTTAAATTAAGAAAAAAAACACAACAAAACAAAANCTGTCTCACAGGCTGTGATTACATCAGCAAGAGCATTCTCTTTTTCTCTATCAATCCTCCCTTACACAGGCTTTGAAGAGCCTCTGTGTGCTGCTGCCACTTCCTTTGATCTTTCTATTTTATGCCCCAGGGCCAGTCCTGATAATATCTGCTTTGCCTGCACAGTTTTGGAAAAAGCAGCAGCACCCATTCCTGTCCAAGAGCAGCTTTGTGAACACACTGAACCGGCATGTGTGCCCTGTGATCCCGGAGCAGCAGACACACAAAGCACAGCCTGCACACATGCCACTGCAACAACATGTGGGCAGCCTGCCTGTGCCCTCCTGACAGCGCCTGCATTTTCACTCCTCTTAAAGAAGAGATGACCGTGACAACTTCTGGTTAGTCTTTCAGCCGTGCAAAAGAACAGCAGAAATCCTAGAGGAAAACACTGCCTATTTTAGCAACTAAATTCTTGACACTTTTTTTTGGTCAAAAACAAAAGGCAGAGGTAGAAAGCTAAAGACTGAGTGGCAGAGCAGCAAGGAAAGAAACAAAGAGATCCCACCAACAGCCAAGTGTCTGATTCTTAAATGAGCAAAGATGCAAAGAAATTAGTATTATTATTATTTAAGATACCTCTAACTTGAAATATGGAGATCTGACCTACAGCACTACCATCATCTCTTCAACGTCATCTTCAAGACATAGCCAGGTATTTTAATGTTACCCCTCATTAGCTGATTAGTAAATTGCTTTTGATTGTCCCTTTAGTGGCATTGCTAAAAGGAAATTTGTTTTCCTCAGTTTCATATAATGGCATCTCCCAAACAATGCATATAAATATCAACAAGAAATTATTAATCCAAGAGACAAAGTATTACCCTAGAAAACCTGGGAGCAACTTCAGTCTGTCTAGTCCCACTGCTGGCAGGAGATACCACGTGTATCAGACCCAGTGTGTGTACCAGGTTTTGCCCATGCCTAGGTTTGCTCTCCAGGAGCAGTACCCAGCACTGCCATGCACAGTTCTGCTGCACACAGCAGAGGATACACACAGTTTGCACTGTACAGCATTATTAACCCGTGGCTTTTCTTACAAACATCATGTTTTAGTTTCCTCCATTTGGGGCAAGTGCCACTACTGTCATTCTCCTGTCAGCTCTTGCTACACTGAGAGCTCAGCTTGGCTAAGGTGTAACATCAGCCCTAAGATTTTACAGGTTCTAGCCAACTTCTGAAAGCTCTTTCCAGACAAGATTTTGACCTGCTTTACACCACTGGGCAGAGGTGAATCCTTTTCATCCCAGACAGCAGCAGTGTGTACTTCACTACCAGATCACATCAAAAGCAGTCAAAGAACTTCCAACTGGACCCCTGTATTTCTCATGCCTTTATGGGAAAAGAATTTTTAATCTCTATTTCCTGCAATCTGTCCTAATCCAAAAATTTACAAGAACTAAATAGCATTTGAAGTATTTCAGAAAGAAAACCTTCACACTGAGACAGTGATGGCAAGGCTGAAAGAAGCTCAGACTTTCTCTGCCATCTTACAGTGCAGTTGCAGGCAGCTGCCTGCTCCAGGCTAAGCCCACTGCAAACTGCTAGCTACAACCCCATTCCAGGTTTTACCCTCAGCCGCTCCTCCTAGTACTTCAAAGGAAAAGTATTTTTGTACAGCCCAGCAAGGAGTATAAACTGTTCAGCTGCTTCCAAAGCAAGATTATTTAACTCTTAAGTACCCAATGTCCCCTGCCCTCAGCAAGGGTTGTCTGTGTAAAGAAAAAAATGTGCCAGGAACCTAAGCAGTAAGTCTGATGTGTCCATGACTTAACTAAAAAGTGACATGCCAATAGTCACCTTTCCATTTCTCCTCCCTCTTGTTTTGGAAGAGAGAAAGAGGTCAGAAAAATTAGGATTCATAAAATCAATCTGTAAGGACCATAGAATCATTGAATGATTTGGCTTGGAAGGGAATTTAAAGCTCTTCTCACTCCAATCCCCTGTCATGGCTGGGACACCTTCCACTAGACCAGGTTCCTCCAAGCCCCACCCAGCCTGGGATGAGGCATCCACAGCTTCTCTGGGCAATCGGTGCCAGTCCCTCACCATGCTCCAAGTAAAGAATTTTTTCCTAATATCACACATATACTTTCCATAACACATTAAAATTTTGTTTAAACTGCTAGAAGACATCATTTGTCTTCAGTAATGTCAAGTCAGCTATAACTGTCTAAATACCTTCTGAAGTCAGGCCAAAGGATCCCACAAATCCAGAAAACTCCAGTAAACTAAATGCTTCCCTTGGCCTCCCACCCATTCTCCCAGTAGTGACGAGCTGAAGCACAGGCTTCCTGACAAATGAAACCTCAAATACACCTTTGCAGAAAATATGATGCTGTTCTTGAACTAAAAATGGGACTAATTTAATTACTTTTGTTCCAAAGCTCCTCATGAAGTCTGAGTTTCCACACTCAACAGTTATTTCCCTACCACTTGGAGCACGAGTGGACCACTGCCCACCACTCCTCCCCTGTTCCCTGGGGTCCCAATTTTGTTTCAAGCCCAGATGGTTCACAATTGTGTACAACACTTATAACCCACCTTCCACCCACACAGGGATCCAGGGAAAAGCACTCATTTTTACATTAACAGAAGATGGGTGAGCTTTGATCTCAAACAAGCCACTTTATTTAGTCTGACATCAGCATATATACTCAAGCATATGTACTCATATATTTCAATTACAGAATCTGCAAAAACCATCAGGATTTATGGTATCCAAGCTTTCTTTTGCTTGCTTATTAAACAACAGAGGCTGCCTACTAATTAAACACAAGACTCTTGCTTACAGTGAGGCTGCCCATGCTATTTTTCTAGTTACGCTTTTATTCTACACTTTATTTTTTATATCAGAGCTTGTCTGACTTGTATTTGTACAAGGCTACGCTTAAGCTGCATCTTCTTCACTAAGGCACATCTATTTAAAACAGTCAAAACCTGGTAGATATGCTGCCAAAACATTCATCTTGATTACAACACAGGGTAAGAGATTGCTGCATTTTTTAGTTTGGGCATTTTAGTTCTGAAATATTTTTTTTTTCTCTCACACACCTAGCTGATACTCCAAATAACTGCACCTCTGTTACCAACAGAGAATGAAACCTCAGTTACATTCAACTCCTCCTTGCTTTGTCAGACGTTATCCTGTATCTGCAGAATGGAGAAGGGGTTCAGGTACATAAAGGAAAGTCCCTTCCTCTTAAAATAAACAGTGCAGCACTGCCACAGCAGCACTACCACCAGCCTTCATTTCTTATCATCCTCCAGACGGAATGCTATTTATTCAGAATGTATTTATGACAGTTTTAGTAATAAGGATTTGGAATTTGCCACAGTAAATAACTGCATTCCCACACTGCCTTCTGTCTGGTAGCATTAAAATTTCTCTTCTCCCTTCTTTTCAGAAGTCTCACTCATTTCAAGGTGGCCCCAAAGCTCTGAGAACAGGACAGAATTACCATTAGGAAAGTCAGGGGTGCACGTGTGGAAAACACAAGCAGTGAAGCTGGTGTGTGTGCATGTTAAACACAAATACTTCAGGTGTGCAAGGCAATGAAGTGTAGCCAAGTGCTTTTGCCTCAGACAGATTTTCCTGAAAGAAGGAACAGTCTCGAGTTCCTCTCCTAAAACTCTTAGGAATCTTTAACATCCAGCCCATGAGCTGCCTCTTCCAACTTCTCTGTAGTTTCAAAACTATGGTTTCAAAGTTAAAAACAGTCAGAACTGAAGAGAATCTGTAAAATTATGACTCCTGTGAGCATTTAATGTGATAAAGTTGTTAATTTCATGATGATAGTTTTCTACAAGACCTATCTCAGTACATAAGATGGACAGGCTAATGGTGTAAGCGTTAGAAAATCAGAGAGGTTACCCCCTATAAAAATTTCTTATTTGGGTGCAAGTTGAAAAGTTAACTGTCAAACAATTCAGTGCAGACCTGAGACCGGCTGAAAAGCACCCCTAATATCTAGGATTCATATGGCTGCCTGAATAGCTCCTTCATTGAACGACTCTACAAAACGTGGGCAAGCAACTCACACCAGAATGCAGAGAAATAACAGCCAGTTCCACATTATTCAGGTTTTTGAACTCCCACTCAAAATATTCTGTGTTCTAGGTGCTGCATTACTTCACTACTGCTGGCTAATACTTGCAACAGCTACACCACTCACTCAGCAGCAGGGCCTGACGAGTCAACACGAACTCTGTATATAGACAGGAGACCCAAAATTTCAATTCTTTTTTCCAAAGACAATGGAAACAGCTTGGGCAAATCACAACACCAGGTTTCCCACACAGATAAACCAGAGAGAATTCAGTTGAGCTGTACCGTGAAAACACAGCTGTGGCTGTTTGCAAAACTTTGGTGCTGCAATTGACAGCTACAAGGGAAAGTGTGCCATAAGGAATTTGGATGTCATGTAGCAGTGCCTGTGGCTGAATGTCCAATACAGTGCTCAAGATCGATTGTCATGCCGAGTCCTTCCCAGTGCTGAACTGGAAGACCAGACAGAATCCAAAATATTTGATAACAGATCACTATTACCTGGAAGTGGTATTAACTTTATATGAACATTTTTGGGCAACTGATTGATGCAAGGGGGTGTGTCAGGCCCAAAAGAGCCAATAAATCGTATTTTGAAAGTTAAATGATTGTTCTGATCTTTAATTGAGGGGGAAATGAAGCTCTGCCTTTCTCATTTGCAGTCTAGAAATTTCTTCAATCAATGCAGCAAGCTTAAAATCTCACACTAAAATTTCAGAAACTTGATTTGGCTGGGGAAAGGTGATTGGCAAGCATTCTGCAAAATGAAGCTGATGACAAGTTTTCAGGATTCTGTTATATGGTCTACAAAAGTAGTACATTACCCTAACAAACTAGCACACTGGTGCAACTATTTATGCATGACCCATCTTTTGGGCAATATTAGAGCAAAAAAAAAAAGTAAATCCTGCTGGAACTTTGAGACATGTCAGATCTGTGTTCAGATCTGCCTATTTGCACTTTAATTCTCTCTGTCAAATCTCTAATTTTGACCCTGAGAAGGGCACCAAACTGATTTCCAAAGCACTACTAATTAGCTCTATTCAAGAAAGGCAAGGTCTCTTGAGATAAAAAATACCAACCCTAGTTTCTCTGCCTGCAACCCATCTGTAAGTAATTTCATCATGAAATATCAGAACATGACAGAAATGGTGCCACCTATAAAATTGTCCTGAAGGATAACCATGACTCAGGCACTACTGATTATTTTAACAGACCCTGCAGGGCTGGGTTGGGAATTCCAAGATTCTGCACCACCTTGGCATTTCCCTTCAGTGTCCTTTGAGACCTGCTCCATATCAAGGGACCAGAGATAAGACATATTAAAAATAACACTAAAGGAGCATCACATATAAGAAATTCTCTCTTTTCCTAATTTCATTCTCTTTTACTGCACATTTGTGGCTTGATATAACAAAGGCAAAGAGCTTTTATCAAATACCTCCAAACTGCAGGACCAAATCACATTTCAAAACAAACCAAAGCTTCCTCTCTACCCTCAAAGATAGATGAGAAGAGAAATTCAGCTACACAAAGATTAACTCTGAATTAGTTAGAGGTTATTATAATTTTTCCTGTCTTAATTATTATAGAAGTGTGGGGTTGAAACATTAGGATCATGAACTTTTATTCATTTTCTTGCAAATCATTTTCACCTTGAAGTTCAGAAACAGTTGTGTGTGTCTCTGGTAGTGCCCTGAGAACTCAGCCAGGAACTAGAAGGAATCAGAAAGTGAGAATTCAAAGGCAAGAAAAAGGCACCAGGAAAGAAATCAGAGGACAAACCTAATTGTTTTTCTCCCTTGTTCAGCCACCCAGATTTAACATCAATCACTGCTTGTCCACCAGGGCTCCTATAACCATGCTGCCAACCCCAGAAACAACACATCCCAGGCTGTAATCATCATCAGAGCCCTTCCAGAAAGCTGCTCCCCACCTCCTCTCCATCCACCCCAGACAGCAACAACATGGGCTTGGAAAACCAACCTCTAGGACAGCAGGGGAGAGCTGCTGCTCTGCCAGGATTAGCTGCCAAATTTTAAACACCGTGAATGAAGTTTATTCACCCACTGAATAATCTAGGACCTGCCTCAGTACTAGAAATATGATCCTAGAGTCTTAACATCAGAGATCAGTTCCCCACCAGCTAACAAGAGACAGGAACAGGCCAACATCAGAAGATATAAGTATTTTCCTAAAACATGCATGATTTCAAAACAACCCTTTTTAGCAGTTCAATTAGGCAGCATATGCTCACCTGTTGCAAAGCAGAGCATATGTTTTGTTCTAACCCATTTTGTTCATGCTTCCAATAATTCACTTCATTCACTGTTAGCAGTCACCCCTCAGCATCTGCAAGGACATTTCATTGACAAGTTTCTAAATGGACAGTAAAAAAAAAAAAATCAAAACAAAACAAAAAACACAGTCCCAGTCAAACAGCACATTCTTAATTGCTTTAAACATTACTACACACTTATAATGGCACTCTGTATCCTTAACAAGTAAGCTGAAGGAGAAGCATTGAAAATGCCTGCAATTACTCTAAAAAATGTATTTTTAATGTAAATGTAAGTTGCCTTATCTCTAAATAGCTATTGGAGTTTTTTTAAAATATATTCTTCTAGCAGCTGTCTCAGCTTGAAAAGGTAAATAAAACTAACTCCTCCTTCCAGAGGCACAGTTTGTAATGTTAATTCCATATAACACAAACAGCAAAAATCTGTGAATTCACTTAAGAGGTTCTCTTACAGACTAAGAAATGCTATTCTGTGCTGAGAAATGGAGCCCTGCAGTTGGGCATGGATATGCCACATTATCATACTGATACAAAGATTAAATTCCTCTATCATACAGTTCATGAACCATTCCTTAAAGCAGAGTAGCCATAACCACCATGCCTCTGCAGGCAAAGAAAGTGCTAGAGGATATTCTCCAGCTGGGCAGTGTTTACACTTTGCTATACCCCAGCAATTGCTTTAGGATGGCTTTCTTCTAAGGCTTGTTCAACTTCTCTCTTGTTCTTCTGAGCATCTCTTGTTTGTTGTTCCAAGCTTTTTTTCTGGCATGAATTCTATTAAAAACGACAAGTTCCCTGCCCCAAAACTTTCCCTTGACAGATACTCAGAATTCCTACTACTTTTCTCAGTCATTCCTACCTGAACTAGTCCTAACCTAGGTCAGAATTCTGCTGTCTTAAGAATAAGAACAGATTGCATCTGTTTGCGTATTCTGTTCTAAAGACTGCAAGAGCCCATTTTATCTGGAATATGTTTATAATGACAAGATTTCCACACTGAATAGTACTTGAATAGTACAACTGCTAATATATATGTATATAATTCAGCTTCCTAAGTAGTGCTTCCTAGCCTGACAAATATCTTGATCTATGATGTTATTCACTAGAAATATCCTTACCAGCCAGCATGTTTTATTGCTTACATAGGAAGCAAATACTTTCCCAGCTTCACCGATTTGAATTCTAAGACACCAAGTGCAACTTCAGGACAGAAATATAATTTGATTTGCAAAAATTCTCATTGCAATAATATTTAACTAGATGTATGCCACTGTCTATTACTTCCTATTAAGACAAAAGCACTAACAGAGGGAATCACAGAATCAATATTAAGATCAAGTCCAATTGCCAACCCAACACCACCATGCTCATCACCAAATCATATCCTTGAAGGCCACATCCACACGTTTTTTGAACAATTCCAGAGACAGTGACACCACCACTTTCACTGGGCAGTCTCTTCCAATGCTTTACAACCTTACAACCCTCTGTGTGAAATCTTTTTTCCTTGTACCTAATCTAAACCTCCTCTAGCTCAACTTGTGGTTGTTGGAGAAATCCTTCCCAGAGACAGAAGCATTGAGTATTTCCCTGTCTCACAAGGATGTTTCAGGGTATGTAGGGAGAAGGAAAACTACCTTTGCTAACACCAGTTTGGAGGAAGGAACTAAAGAAAAATGAATTCACCATGACCTCTACCCATCCCTAGTCACAAGCACTGGAATGGCACTCCAGCAGCCATACAGTTCTTTCTCTAGTTTTGTATATAATAAAGTTCTGTTTACTGGCATATTTCAGAAACTCTCACTGCTACATTAGTAAGTTACACGTCTTTATTTCCCTGATGAATTTCTATAGTAAGAGAAGCCTTACTCTTTGAGCAAACTACTTATGTCAAATAGACAAGCAAGCACTTTCCTCCTATGGTTGATTTCCAGTGCTATTTATCTCCCTAGGTAGTGCCATTGATTTCCTTTGCTGAACTAGAAAAAGCTGCACCAACAGAGACATGCATCTACAGTAGAAATGTCTAAATCCACAGACCTTTTCCTCTGTAGGCTGTGTATTAAAACAGTTATCATCACTGAAAGACAGAATTTTTTACAAAGTGAAACCATTCAAAATAATACACAAAAAATCTGCTACTTCAATAATGGTGTTCCAAGTTTAGCTAGGGGATCATCACGTAGCACAAAGTGTACAGAACTTCACAACAAACAGTGAGTGCAGCAGAGCAGGATACAGAAATCTGCCTGAACTACCAGCATCCACACAGAGAAGTTACAGGAAAAAATGCCATTTCTCTGCTGTCCCAACTGGCCACAGCAAAGTTTCTGTGCGTCAGGACATCAGTAATAAGGGAGTCCACATGACATCCACAACACAAGGCTGAGAGGATAAAGCAGGAGGGAAACATGGCAGAGGAAGGAGGAAAAGAGAAGTCCACAGCAAAAGCTGAGGGAACACTTTCTTACGACATACATGCTGCCTCCTGTGTCACCATCAAGGTAAAGGTTCAAACCACAACGAGGCCTAAGACACCAAAGTCAGTGGCATTTTAAGTGCCCAAACCCCCACACCTCTGTTTCTGAAAGCACAGTGCCAGCTCTGAGCAGCCCACTGCTTGGGGGCCAGTGGGGCAGGGAAGCCGCTGAGGCAAGGAAGCTTGAGATGGGTTAAAACTCGACTGAGAGCTCACCCATCAGGAATCTTTCTTAAGACTCCTGCCCAAGTCTGGTCAAAGTTTCATTCAAGTCTAACAGTCCAAGTGGCAATTTCCTTCTAAAACTTTTTTCCATAATTTCTCATCAGCTCCTACTGAGAGCCAAATCCCAAGTTTTCAGTTCCTCTTCAAACCACAACCTGCTCCTTCCTTAGGGTCTATGAGAAACACTTCTGTGATTCCTGAGGGTGCTCCAGGTCTGACCCACTGCAGACCTGCTGCCTTAAGTTTTTTTCTTTTTCTGTTCTGCTTTAGTGTGTAACTCTCAGCTTCATATTAAGTGTTACTAAGTTCTCTTTACAGGGCAGTTAGACACAACAATTCTCTCCAGCCCAAAATTCAAGGACAATCATTCCCAACCTCAGGCCCAAAAGCATAAACAACGTAAAAAAGAGGAGGGCAAGCAAGGAAGATGGAACTTCATAATTCGAAGTTATTAATTGGACAGTTCACCTCAATATGCAAATAGACCATAACTTCTAAAAGTGTGAAACCCTGTGACCAAAACCCCTTTTCTGTGTCCATCTTGAGGCCCATCCTGGCAGGGCTGCAGCCGGGCTCTTGCATTGCCAGGGTGTGGCCTTTGAAGGCCTTGCAATAAATACCTACTTTATTCCTCTCATTTTGTCTGGCCTCTGTTCCAGGTGAAACTGATAAGGCATCAGACCCACCTGAGTTTATACAGGTAATGGAGAAGGATTCACTGTAACTGGGTTTTGCTCAAATTCTATTTTACTGCATCTCTTTTACAGTGTGTCTGTACCAAGGCTCAAACAAGGAGCAATGATCCAGTTACTGGACTAACCCCAAGCTGCAGGAACTAGAAAGGAAATCAAGTAGTTTCCCCTGTAAGTAAGTATTTAAGCAATATTTCTGTAACATAAAACCACTCTGATGGCTACAAATCCAAAAGAGACCAAAGAGTAAACAGAGGGAAAGAAATTTTGTTGTGTGAGGAAGAACTTCTGCTCCAGTTAAAAAGAATACATACTGGAGTGATCTGAAGCTGCCTATAAATATTCAAGAACATCAAAGCCGGTCCTGTTAAATTAAAAATGCTGTCACACAGATAGGAACTAGCCTCTAGCACTGCCAGCTTCAACATGTGAGCCTCTGATCTGAGAGTCAGAGGCTCAGCTCTTCAAGAAATTTTATTCAACATGAGAAGAGGAAAAAAAAAGTGACCCAGCAGTTGAGTTTAATAAGGATATTAAATACCTTATGAGTGAATTAAGTAGAGCTTAACTCTTTCAGGATGCTTCAGCCCTTTCACTGAAAGGGTAGTAGCTTCTGCCCATGCAAGTCCCAAGGCTAGGATGTCTCTGGGCTCCAGGAACATTCCTGTCCAAGCCCCTGAAACAAACACTTAACACAGACTTCAGAAACAGAGGTTTTGTTTGTACTGCCTACACACGTGCCTACATTTTGGCTGACTATCCCACATCAGGGATCTATGTTTAATACTAAAGCTGTCCAGAAAGATTTCAAATCACCTTCCCACAGTTGCCTGAAGATAACAAGAGAGCAGACCACTTCATTTGATTTTTGTTATTTGAAGAGATTGAGCTCTAGCGTGAGAAATTTATCCCAATCTGCAAATACAACTCTGTTATTTCACTGTAGTAAAAACCCTGCCAATTCCCAGTATCCAAACCCAAAAAGACTATCCCTGACAGTTTTGAATGGGGGTAGGGGGAACTCCAGCAGAGTAGCTTCCTCAAATACAATAGTGGAAAACCAAAATACAATCATACCTTGGAAGTTCTTTTGCATTAACTAGTCCACAATATCTTTTCTTCAGATACAGTTTTGGGATGCAAAAGATAGTATCTTTTAAGGAGACAAAACACTGCTGGCTACCAGACTGGGGATACCTTGTCTCTGAGCAAAAAGAGGTCTCCAGACCTTGGCTCCTCTTAAATACTGAACTCAGCAGCATCTCTTGGCACTGTTTCAAGAGTTCATTTCTTGCTGCCAGCCCTGCTACACATCATCCAGGATGTCTGCCAGCTTGGCATCCAGACCCTAAAGTGTTCATCTACTCTTTATCCTCACGGCAGGCAAGGCAGCATCTGCTCTAAAAGGCTTCTAAATAAATACAAATTAGGAATGAGAAAGTATGCTGGACCCTATTAAAATACAATACTGGAATGGTAACCAATACCTTTCCCTGCTATATCATACATACCCTTTTGAGACTGCCTTAGGAGAAAGCCCAGTGTGTCTAAGAAAAGGGCAGCAACTGCTACACTGCATATCCTAACCTCCATCCTCACCTCCAAAGCCAGCAAGGACAGGTAAAACCTCGTGCAGCAGGAACAAAAAGCACAAGTGGACACAACTGGCATGCCGTATATGTAATAATGATGTTTTATCTATGAGATACAGGTATTATTATTGTTGCTGTTGTTATTAGCATAAAATCAATCAGTGCTCAAATGTGAGTGCCACCATTTTGCCAGGCCCAAACAAGATGTCTATAAATCTTCAAGGGCAGTCTCTGTGAGGAAAATAAAGTTTAGAAAAATCCACAGCCTTTAAAAGAAGTTCCTCTCCATGAACCATAGAATTGTGAAATTGACTCATCAGTGTAAAAAAACCCGAACAAAATACCTTCTACATTTCCTTCAAGGACACATTTCCTAATGTGTCATCAAAGTGGACAGTTTGAAAGCTCCAAATTTGCAGTTCCAAAGGTGAACTCAACTTCAAGTTTGGTTTGAACCTCTTCTGCATGGGGGAGGAGGGGCAGAGTGGAATGGATAAAGAGAGAAGTAGAGAAGAAGGATTTTTCACAGCCACACTTAAAACACTTTTTATTGTGTGTATTTTTTTAAAGCAGGCAAGCATCAAAAGCCTCAAAGTAGGAAAACAGATCTTAGCACAAACCAGGCTCTTTTCTGAATTAAAAGCAATTTTTCAAAGACTGCAATCAGAAGTATTTGAAAGTTGTTTACCAAGCACATGCAATAAAGTCACAGTAGGAGGCACATACTTGCAACATGCATGCCTGTACAGCTAATTAAACAGTTGTACTCAAACCATGACTGCAGACTCTAAAATATGCCCCTTAGTTCTTCTCAGGCCAGTCACCTCCTCACTGATTCTTCCATTTGCTTTACTACTGAAAATTATGCAAAATAATAAAGCAGCTTAAGCACAAGGAAACCAACAGAAAGCTTAAGCTGGCCATCAGCTTCAGAAAACAACTAAAATCCTCACATTAATGCACAGAGTAACATGTGTCTGGGAAGCCTAGAGAGTCTGCATATATTAAGCTGCATATTTTACGTTGTACTTGTGTCTGGAACATAACAGGCACCTAATCAACCTTTGTAAACTGGCTCTTCATCTTAAAGCCAAGAGCAACAACAAAAGTCTCTAAGCAGCATGAAAAGGAAATTCAAAAAAATGAATGAAAGCAGTCTGCCACGGTGAAGAGGACACCCTAAGTCACCAGAGGCCTGTTTTCCTGAGCACTACTACTGAAGCCTAATGTAATCACAGCTTCACCAATGGGATAGGTGCAGTAAAGTGCACCTCTGCTGGGTATCTGCAAGATCACACCTCCCTGGTCACCTCTGGTTTGTGCCAAGCAGTCGAGAAAAATGCGGCAAATAGAATTACTTTTTCTCTTAACATGAATCTTCTGTTGCTGTTTTTAACAACTTCAAACCACATCTTTGTTTTAAAACAATCTATTTTTCCTTTGCTGATCTCTGTTAGTGTGAAGGGCCATCCTTTTAAGCCAGGAAACAAGAAATAAGGCCAAGCATCCAACTTGCATTCATTCTGTTTTTCTGTGTAGGCACATGTTCTGGTTTGAACATATTTGAATACTGAAGGGCAGATGCCCAAAACAAGAGATGGTATGTACTAGTTAATACTTCCTAAACTGAGCACTTCCACTGTAGTAAGTGTATTAATGCAAATACATGTACCACCTACATAACATACAGCAGATGACTGCATCTAGATCTTATCTTTCCTTAACCAGTCCGATGCTGGCCTCCTGAAAGCATCTGTACTTTGAAAAACGTTTCTGAAAGTTATTTTGGTTCAGAAGGGCCTCACTTTGCAATTCCAAAACAAGAACTAGAAGACTGTAATAAAAAAAGGGAGCCTTTTTAAATACACACTCTACCACAAGATGGTATAAACTGGAAGAAAATTACTATGTATGCTAATCAATGGTTTTATACAACTATTCAGGACTTTCCTATAAGATCTGCTTGCAGTTGGGCTGCCTGAGGTTCTTTCCCTCCAAGTCTGCCACGCTGAATTATGTCCTCTACACACTTCACCCGGTGTCATTTCAGAAGCCCTGCACCAGGGAAAGCACTAAAAAAGCAGCTGTGCTGTCCAGTAAGGGCACCAGTGAGGTGCTCAGGGGGAGTGAGTACCAGTTCCACCCATGGGACACGGCTGGCCACAACTGCTGGTAACACTATGAAGTAGGCTGTAATTATATATAAACCACTGTAGTCACATAGATCCAGTCTAAACATAAATAAATACATATAAATGAAAAAAAATCTCCAAATGGATCCATGTTTAACAATTTTTGAGCACCGCTCCTCTCTGGGATTTTTTCCTACTTCCACCTCCCAAACAAGCAAGAGGAGCACATGGAAAAGGAAGTGGTCAGCATCCTGCCACAAAAGGCAAGGTTTTCAACAGTACAGACTTTCAGCTTCTGTGAGAAAATTTAACTAAACATATGGACGTATGCAGATGAGTTACCTGAACTCCCACAAACTATTTTTCCCACTTGATTCCCCACATTTACTTGGAAGTACAGAAATTACACTGGTTGGTCTGAGTATTGAACCAGTGCTGTGAGCTTGCTGCTTTTATTTACTTACTTAACCTACTTTATTCTTCTTCCTCTAAATGGGTCACATTAGCATTTTTTGTTCTTTCCACTGTGACTTCTCTGTTCTTTAATATCTTTCACTGCACTTTCTTACACTGTGCCTCCCACCTTTTCTGCAAGGTGCCTTAGTCTTGCAACAAGGTTCTGGTGGAAGGATTCTGGTACTGCTGCAGCTCTGTGCAAATACCACAGACACTGGAGTTTCCTCCAGAACCAGTAACTCATCACTGAATTTGGTACCTCATCTTTGAATAAGCCCCCTCCTGTGTCTTTTCTCCACCAGTCTAAGAGACATCTTGAATATTGCAATGTTGAAGCATTAATAAAAAATAAGCATCATTATTTACAACATCACAGCTAGAAGCCAGTGAGAACAGGCAACTCCTTGTGAAATAAGCCAGTAATGATGGGACTAGGCTGGAGCTCAGGGTGTGAGGACAGCACTCAATGTCAAGACAAAACAGTACAAGAGGATAAAAACCTAAACAAAACACCTTAATGGGCTGTCTTCAACCCCCCCAGGTACCCCTATACACACATCACAGTACACAGCAGGATAAAGCATGATTGAAACTTTAAAAAAAAGGACAGAGAGAGATAAAACTGTGAAACAGTTGGACTGATCTGTCCTGAGATCAAGGCCAAGACAATACCTCTGCTGCCTCTGTATTACACTCTACAAAGGCTGTCCAGGTACAACAGCTATGCAAGTCCTTGCCTAAGTGATCTCTTATTTTGAAAGCAAATTATGCTTCCTTTAAGGACACGATGACAAAGCAAACCTGAAGCCCAGATAAATGTATTGTGCCTGATGTCCTCAGGATCATTACTGCAAGCCACAGATTAACAGTTAAGGTATGGAAAGTAACACAAATGCAATCATAGGTGTCTTCATATTCTAAGAGGATAACTAGCAAAGAAAACATTCAATAAGACAGTGACACAAAGCCACAGATAATTCCACTTCCTCATTTTGAATGGCCTTCAGGCACTCAGCAAGAAGAAACCTAACCTGCATGAGCACAAAACAACAACCAAAAAACCCTGAAAATATGTATTTTTGTTTTCCACTCTCAAAGGACACAAACATACCCTTGACTCGGCCTCCTCTGATCGTGGCTAGACGTCCATGTATCTGCACAGTTATTTCAAGTCACTCCTTTCAACACCATTAAAAGCTCTGCCAATGCTTCAGAGCGCAGTTTGCAACATTTAGCAACTTTTGCACTTTGAGAAATCAGAGGAAAGATTCAAAGACATTGAAGTAAGTAAGGGGTGGGAGGGAGACAGAAGGAAGGAACACACAGGCAACTGTCTTGCAGTCCAGTTTGAAGCCTCCCTACCTTCTACAAGAGAAAGATGGGCAATAATTTGCTACTAGGAAGTGTCATGCAAGAAGTTGGGACGTGTCCCACTTCTGTTTTCTTCCTGGATTTTAAAGCACTGAGTTAGCTTGTTCTCTCCAGACTGTTACCTTTTAAGCACAAAAAATATATGCAAGTTGAGATTGTTACATCATCTACACACTGCTCCAGTTCAATGACTACATAAAGTTCATCATTTCCCTGCTGAGGCTTTCAAGCAGAAACAAACCAACCAGAACACAAACTTTTGTTTCATAAGAAAAGCCACACATAATATTCTCAAACCTCTCCTCCATGCTGTTTCTCTCCAAAATTGGATATATCAGTAACCCACCCATATTACTTTATTCAGCAGTACATTTAAGGCAGGAGTAGAAAAAAAAGAAACACTGAGAGAAAACTGACAATAATTAATGTGCATCATTTAAAGGTTTTGACATGTCACTGTTTTTAATGCAATCTAAGACAGGCATTAAATTGAATCCTCTTTCCAAAGCACCTCACCTGAGCAGTCCCAACACAACAACTTTATAGGAAACACGACATTAGACACTCCACATCTTAGCTACCAAGCTGAACAAGCAACAGTAACAGGATCTTGCCAGTTGCAAGTAGAATTAAGATACATAATCTCACTCTGAGCAATAAAGCCACTGCTAATCAAATCAGTGACTTTTACTGTCCCAGCACTGTCAGTCTGTGGCCATGTAACACTGAGTTTGAGACAGGACTACATCTGAACTTTTGCCCTGAATGGTACGAGAAATTTCAACCATAAGGAGTTCTCCAGTCATAATTTGTTTTAAAGTAATATATCATTTTAGAGGTTTCAACAAAGTCTGGTTTTCACAATCACTCTCTGACCAAACATCTGCAACTTCCAATCTCTCGACCATATCAATGGCCAGTATTCCGCTCCAAGAAACATGGAATACTCCACTATGCCAGATACCACCAAAATGGTTCAACTTTCGAGCAGTTTAAGGACCAGCTGACACAGCAACATAAGGATGAGTTTGCTGAATACAAACTGTGGCCACATGAAAGAAGACATAGGAACATTTCATCTCTCTGAAGAGTTATTCTGGGTAGACAATTGACCCTAATAAGATTCATTCACAATAACATGAGAAAAAATATAATAGCACACCACTACTGGATAGGCATCTGACCAATAACCAGTTCAGGAGTGGATGTATGACCTATCAAAAGCTGAAAGTGCATTGTTTCTTAAGGTTGGGGTTTTTTTGTTCAGACTTTCAAGACCAATGAGTAATTGATGCTATTAACATAAACAAAAGTAAGCCTTTGTGTAGTCCCAAAACCACAATTCCTTTGATCCATTCTTTAATGTGTGCCTGATTTTCAAGAATTTCTAATATTTCATTTTAAAGAAAAATGCATCTTATTCTTGAAAGAGTTGTGTGCGCTGACAAGGGGCTGGGGCCAAGAGGAGCTTCCTTCACTGCCTGATGTACAACTAGCTGGTGCTGAACAGGTTCTGAGTGGCACCAGCTTCATGAGCCTTTTCTACACCTCATTGTGAACTTGAAATGATCATCCAGAACAGCAGATTCAAATTCTACAAAAATACAGCCTAGCTGAAAAAAGGGAGGCAAGACAATGCTATGGAAATCTTTATTGATTTTGGCAGGAAGCAGGACACTGACAAGAGATGTTATATGCAATCTAAAACCTCGACAGTGAGAACACGACTGACAGCATTCAGTCTAGATGCTCTGGGACAGTATCTGCCAGGTTCTCTCCTCTGAAAAAAATAGCAGCACACATAGCTCATGAAACAAAAAAACCCCAAACCCATCCATGATGTATGTTATCTAGCATGTGTCCAGATGAATAAGTAAATCAATTCTTGAGTGATAAATGACTGTAAAAGGTTTGCCACATCATGTGGCTTTCACTGCAGTCTTTCCTATTTGGGGTGCTGTTTATTCAGGCATGAAGAGGAAGCAGACAGGTGATGTTACAAACAATAAGGCCTGAAAAAGTCTGTTTAATACATTTGTTTCAAGTTGTGCAAATCTGAGTCTTAAAAGAACAGTTTATTTTTTCCCCACTTTTACTTAGTCACCAAGAAAGTATGACCTTAGAAAATGGCCTATATTCTGTTCTTAATACTAACACCTGAAACAAAAGGAACCTTTGAAGTTTCCTGCTGGCCCCAAAGCCACTATTAAGTATTAAAATGAAAAAGCACTAAAAGGTTAAAAAATGTCCATGTCAGTGCCAGCCTCTACTAGCAACACCTCTTCTAAATGTCATAATTATAACTTAATTGGTCCATCCCTCTTTTCTCTGAAAAATTACCTTACATCAGCAATGTCCTTACAACTCTTCTACCTTCAAGAAAACTTTTATAAGAAATCATCCCAGCTGAAACTGCTTTGAAATATCAAGCATTCATAACCAGCATTCTCTACTTTTTTTAAAAAAGTTATTTTGATAGTAACGTATTTGTGTTTGTAGAGCTTTAACAGTTGTTTTTAGAACCCACTTGCTACCAGTTAGCTTCTTGTAAATTTTGTATGTATATTTACGCGTGTACGTATGTGTACATATATAGAACGCAAACAAACCCCACAGCTCTTAAAGAGAAATAAAGATTGCTATTGGCACTTGCTTAACAGTCAAACTTACTAAAACACCATTCAAGTAATTTCTCTCTACTTAGCCAAAGGGGGAAAAGAAAAAGTCAACAATTACAAGCGACTACAAAATAATTAGATACGCACTTCAAAAGTTTCAATAAGAGTAAAGGATAGTTGCGTTCAGTCAAAGACAAGAACCATTTCTCTGGTGAGAAAGACAAGCACAGCTCTGTACGAAATGTGACGCGGTGGAAGCCCGGCTCGGAGGGAGCCTCGAGCGCAGCAGTACCGGCTCCAGCTCCGTGCAGCTCCGAGCGCCGCCGGGCGCGGAGCGGGCAACGACCGGCACAGCCCGAGTGCGCAGCACCCCACTACTGCCGCGGGACATTCAGTCCGGAACCCACCGCGGCCCGGCCGCCCCCAAAGCGGAGCACCCCCGCACAGCTCCGGCCGCGCACCGCCGGCAGCTCCGGGACCCGCAGGGGCCGCCCGGCGCGGCCCCGCCTCC
>VZTR01000751.1:1327961-1363940 GCA_013400775.1 Chaetops frenatus
GCCGGTGCGGGGGCGCCCGCTCTTCCCAGCCGCGGGCTGCGGGCCGGGGTCCGTAGCGAGTCGGCTGGGCCGCTTCCCGGCGCTACCGAGACTCGCGGCCGCCGGCCATGGCCGGGTGTGTTAGGCACAGATCCCGGGTGCGGTCGCTGCGCGGTGCAGCCCCGCCGGTGGCACAGCCTGGGTGGACGTGCCCCGGCGGGCGGAGCAGTGCTTGGTAATACACGTACCACGGGCACCCATCCTCCGCAGAGACACCGCTGCGCTGTGGGACGGATGTGCCAACTATTTGCAGCCGGAACCCAGCGGGCACCTCGTTTGTGTCTAGGGCAGGACTGGCTGATCGGCCCCCTAGTCCCAGTCTCCTGAAACTGAGTTAGGGGTGGCTGGGTTACCTGGGTTCTTTGGCTTGGCTGTAAGTGCGAGTCTACAAAACTTCCATCAGTGATGGGAGGAAAATGTGTTGGTAATGGTTTTCGTTTCAGTCTTGCACAAGAACTGAATGTCAGCCAATTAATTACACATTTTTCCATTAGAAGTATGTATAGCTAAGCCATGGAACTCATTAATACATGATGTTACAGAGCCTAAAAGTGTAACTCAGTGACAAGAAGGATTGGGACAAACTGATCCAAGATCCCTTGTTGGCTATGAAACACAATGTTTGGAAACAAAGCCCAGCCTTAACTCACTGGCAGACTAAATATTACCATGGTCTACAAATAGCCAGCTCTTTTCCTGAGTATACTTTGTTACAGGTGAAGACAAGGTAGTGTCTTCCTTAGCATGACAGAGCAAGTAATGCTAGCTTAACAAATCATGGAGGATTTCTTCAGCAGCAAAGGGTAGAGAAGGGATCACAGGACCATGCACCCAGGGCTCCTACACTAAGCCACAAAATACCCACCTAAGATTACAGTACAGTGGATCAAAGGCCACAAAACTATTGCGTGCTTAGAAAGGGAGCTGGAAGGGACATCACTGTGGTGCACTAAGCAAACTTAGATGTGGTCAACAGGTGCAAATTTTTGATTATAGGTATGTTTCAGTACAATTTCAGAAATGCATGGCATCTAGTGTACTAAACAGAAGCCTTTTAATCACTTAGTGCAAACTACCTCTACTTGATTTTCCTTCATCCATGAGGCCAATGCCTATCTGTGGAAAAGGATGTGAATAGGAGGGCTCTGTATACCAAGTGAACAGCATCCTATGCCCTAAAATAAGAGTTGCTGAAGATCTGATCCACTCCACTTGGACTACAGACACAGCAAAATTGCCTTGAAGCAGCCTCACAGTCAAATACTGAGGAGTGACATGAGGCACTAGGTCTCAGGTCACCAAGTTCCCTTGACTTGGGCAGAAATCCAAGCAGGAAGTTACAGGAAGAGAATGGACTGTCTATCATTAAAGCATCAAATATTTCTAATTGGCATCCTGCCCAGTTGGCAGTATACAGTTCACAATTCATGTATGCCATAATACTTCAGATATGTTTTCTTTTTTTTCCCCCTGAATAACAAACTGAGGCCCAGCGTCTGAATACATAAGTCGCAAGCATTTATAACTACAGCTGAGGACAGTGAGAGCTGTGATTTGAGCATAACTAAATTATGTGCAATACCAAATGATCTGAGAAAGCATTCTCTAGGCACTCAGTCTCTTCTTTCAAGAAACAAGTGACAGAACCAGAGGAAAAAACCTCAGGTTTCACCAGAGGAGGTTTAGATTGGATATTAGGGAAAATTTCTGCATGGAAAGAGTTGTCAAGCACTGGGACAGGCTGCCAAGGGTAGAGGTGCAGTCACCATCCCCCTCAGGGATTTATAAGATGTGTGGATGTGGCACTTTGGGGACATGGTTTAGTGGTTTAGCAGTGCTGAGGGAATGGTTGGACTCAGTTGTTTTACAGATCTTTTCCAACATAAACAATTCTATAATTGTACCTCAGAAGCAGGCAATCAACACTAGGGGATGCTTTTGACAGTGAACTTTCTAAATCTCATTTACCTTGAAAAGAAATTGATATTATAGAACCCTCCTCCCTCTGCTCTTGAAAGAAAACAAAGTTAGTGTAGTAGCCACATAATACTGTGATGAATGTTATAGAAAAAGCCCAAAAAATTTTTCCTCAGAGCAGACCAACTGTCCATAGGAAGGATAAAGAGAGCTGGCTGTCTCATTCACACACCCACATCTGCCTGTCCAGGTGTTTTCAGGAACAGATACTCGAACTGCTGTCCACATTCCCTACATGTTTTAACACCGTGCTCTGCAGTGCTTATTTCATAAGTAAATTATATTGGTGTACCTCTTAATAAGCAATAGGAACAAGTGCTGTCCTTTTCCCAGTAAACTCAAGGACATGTACATGCCTGCCCTTTTTCTCTGAGACAGAATTGCACAGCGCAGAGTTTTAGGGCTGACTTAAAGCTTTGCTCAGACACACCCGAGTGCTTGCTGAGTTTCCACGCTGAAGGAACAGCAGCAGCTCCTCCCGCCCATCCAAGGGGCGCCCGGGGGCTGGCCGGGGAGGGGCCGGGTGCACTGCGGCACGGCCACCACCAGGTGTCCCCCGAGGGCCGCGGCGCCCGGGGCTGCGAGCCGTGTCCGGGGCGCCTGCGGAGCCACGAGCGGGGCTGGCCGTGCCTCTGGCATCGGGACATGTTAAAAGCATCTCCCACAGCCTCGCATCTCCATCTTCTTCATCTTCATCTTGCATCGGCAGGCAAACTTTGCCGTCGCACTTTGGAGCAGAAAGCCCATTGCAATGGAAAACATTTTTTCTGTATTTATGAAAATGATGCTTTCGTCATTATCATCAATTATTCTAAATTAAAGTAACAAACCATTGTAGTTTGTCGGTTTAATTAAAGACCAAAGAGAAAAGTCAGTGGAGATTTGTACTGAGAAAAAAAATGTCGTGCAACTGTGGCTTTGCCTCTTGCTACTTAAGGTTTGGAAACACAATTCATCTGAGTAAATCAGCACTGAAGCAATGCAAATTAACCAACTGACTAGCCACAACTTTAATTGTAAAGTTGTCTTGTGAACAAGATTTTTAGTTAATGTTTGAATAGTTAAGGTTTCCAGTGTTTTAGCTAACATGTAGTCTTTTAAATCTGTAAGAAAGAGAAACAGGGTGATTGGGGAATGCTTCACCTCTCTGTACATGTAATTGTGTACTGAAGGAAAAAAATAATAATCAGGTCTGTAAAACTGAATTATGTAAATTGCACTGAAAATACCCTTATTTAGAGAATTTCAGTCCTTTCTTTTTTGCAAACTATTGCCCAATATACAGTACAAGCTCAAATAAGAGTTGCAAGACAGTACAACCATGCTTGATGCTTTCCTTCAGGGTCCTCATCAGGCAGCAGATCATGTTAGCAAAAGAAAAAAAAATTCCAAGAAACAAACTTAGGAGATTATTTCCTATATGCTCTTTGATCATCTAAAATCTCTGCAAGGGCTGACAGGAACAGAATGGATTTGGAAAAAATCTGGAGCCATATTTTCCAAGATTCTCAGTATCCATTCTGCAAGACCCTCAAATGCATCCATACAAATGTCTTTCACTGTACTCTTGTGTTCTTGAGATTGCTCGGTATCACATCTACTCACTTTCACTTACAGTCACACTAAATCCCAGACTACTGCTTAGCAGTTTCTTTATTCTTAATATTGAAGAAGCATCCAAAGTAAATAATATATAAATAACATGCCTTGCATGTTTCAGAGTCATATTTATATACAATCTAGATATTGACAGGTCTGTATTTAATTCAACATTATTATTAGTGTTTCTGGAGTAAATATAGAGTACAAGTTGCTGTTCATGAAGCCCTACTTCAAGCAATAATATAAAATGAACAATATATGAACATCACAGAATAAATTTGAAGTGCATGGTTAAAGTGTATGATGTATCAGCTGCTGATACTATTTGCAATATAAGGAACTTTATGCTAAAGCCAAAAAATCGATTTCACCACTTCTGAGTACCAAAAGCAAAAAACACCTTTAAAATGTTACTGTCTAAAATGAAGGAATTCCTACATTAACAATGTAGGATTTGTTCATGTGATGGCGAGTTAAGCAACTATTTACTCTATTTCATCTTGGGTTATCTATTATATTGAACACCCGCCTAAGTTACTAGATCTAACTGGCACTTTTAATTAATCACCTTAAACCACTAATTTCCCACATTCAACTACTAGTATAGGATCTATTTAATTAGTAGATAAAGGGCTTTAGCTGTCCCTGTCTGTTTATGTAAGAGTTATCATTAAAGTCAGTGCTGACAGAGCAAATCAGTGAGGATACCAGAAAGAAAGCATAATAGACTTGTCCCTCTCTGAACACCAGCTGCTACCCTGTGCCCTCTGAGGAGTCAGCAGATCAAAAATGTAGGAGGCAGGACATGGATAATTCTGACAATACCCCCCACATTTTGGGTCCTGCTGAACCTATGCTGAGACAGAATTGATTCCTAACTTGACATTTCCTGATAATTTCCTCTTTTCATTCAGGGTCACATGACAGCTGGAGAGAGGGTTCTGCATACAAAAGGGCACCCAGATGGAAGAATATAAGGAAATAAATTCAAAATTACAAAACAAGAAAGCTTCCAGGACTTTGAGAGGCTCTGGACTTCTAAAAGAATTTCAATGCCTAGGGAATACCGAAGAAATAAGAAAAGGTTTTTCCTTTCAAATGCTGGCACTGCTCCAAAGGAGAGCTAGCTTCTGCCAACAGGAAGTAGCTGTCAAGTTTTCCTAAGCATGGTTGTTTACCTCCCTGGGTATTTTCCAAGAAGAGGTTCCAGTTCTGAACCAGGATGTGCAAACAGAAAAACTTACTGGAACAGGAGCTTTTAGGTTTATGAGATTTCAAGTTAAGTGTTTTCCTCAGGGAGCTTGCTCAACATTTGAGACACTGGCACAAAACCCAGAACAGTGCTGTTGGTTCCCTGGGACAGCACAGCAGCAAGTTCAGGCTCTCCTGAAAGTCCAGGAATATTCTGCAGCATCACCCTGAATGATGCATTTGCTACATCATCTCAAATAACTGTAGGACCTTTACCATTTTTCTTTTGCTTGTGATTACCACTTCCAATGTGTCATTGTGCATCAGTGTTCAGAGGTGAGCACAACACCTCTCCATGCACAACTCCTGTGGCATCTCTCAGAACCTCCAAATCCTGCATACTCTGCACAACTCTCTGGTCCACATTTTCCTGCCAGCAGGATGACAGAACTCTGCAGGGGAACCCTTGTGCTTGGGAGCAAGCTAGAAGGAGAAAAGCCAAAGAGCTGAAGTAGGACAAAAATAGGACTACACATAGAAACAGGCATTACAATCAGACAAACCACAGCTAAGCACCAGAGGTGCCAACAGCTGGACCTTTTAAAGGGAAAGGGAATCCATGCAAGAGAAGTAGAATCAATAGAGGAATAGAGGAATGATGGGGGAAGGGGATGGGCCAAGTTGGTTGGAAGCAGAAGCCAGAACAACTAAGCAAAACCCAAATAACCATGAACAACCACAACCTCCTCTTGACCTGTGGGATTCCTGCAGAGACCAGGGGTGCCCACCAAACAGATTACCTGACCTGAGCCCATTTTCCTGGCTAAGGGACCCAACACTGTTTGATTCCCAGCTGGAGCTTCTCAGGGACTGGCAGATGGCATAAACCTTCCCAAGGGCATCCAGTGGCTATGTATAAAGACCTGTTTACGTGACTAATGTTTGCAGAGTTTTCCAGTAACATTTCACTCTTCCAGAACTGGTAGCACAGAGTTGCCAGCCTTTCTGTGTGTTGTGGATATCTTGTCTTCTTTTAAGTTCCCATCAGTGGTTTCTCCAAGCTCTGAATGTCCAAGAGAAATCTGGTTCTCTGTCTGACAGAATGAATCGAATCAGGGAATTTTTATTTCAAAATACTGCCATGTCCTTGTAAGCAAGCAGATTTTCCCTTTATAATCAGCATTCTGTGACAGTGTGAGAGAGGATACAGATTCTGCATATTCCCTGAGACTGAGAGCACTAAAACTCTGCAAGATGCACTCCTGAATCCCAATGTGTAATGACAAAAATTAAGAATAAGTAAAATTAGCTTACAGGTTTTGAATAACCTTGTTTTAGGCTGCAAAACAGGTTCTCTTCTCATTTAATCAGCTATTGATATAAGTATGGGAACACTCCAGCTGTTGTCAAGAACTTGGGGGCCTGGGCCACTTTCCAAGTGTTTTCAGACACACATTTGGCAAGCAAGCTCTTTCTCAGATTATGATAGTCAGTTAACCTTTTCTCTAGGCCCCCCTCTTCCATTTTACTTCCCTCCTCCCCCTTTCTTCATGTGTAGATAACATTCAACACACATTTCTTTCTCTGTATCTGATATTACACAAGGGCAAAGCCTCTCCACCTTCGTTAAACAAAATTATTTCCTCTGGTGGGCTGGCCACCTGGAACAGAAAACATAAAGCTGTTTTAGCAGGAACTAATGTGGTTTCTGGCAGGACAGCCAACAGTATCCTCATTGGCACATCCTTGTGGTAGTGCTGAACCCCCCAGTGAGGTGAAGGCAGGGCGAGAACCATTCTTGAGTCACGCGGATCACAGGATTAAATCCAATTACCGCAAAAAGGAAAAATACAAAGACCAGAATGTGTAAACAGTGAAGGGGAAAAAAAAAAGTGGAAATCAGAATTAAACTTGAAGCCTTCTTGTTAAAACTCTCTGAAATGGTGTCACAGCGCAACAGCAGCTTTATGGGCCTTTTCTTTGCCACTCTTTTACCCAGTGACTCAACCATATATTTAATAAAACACTTTAGGTATCCTAATGGTAGTAACATAATATTTGTGAGCCTGTATTCTCAACAACTGCACCAGAGCTAGTCTTAGTACTACTAAAACTATTCAACAGGAGTGGAATGCAGGGTGTCATGCCCTCCTTCTGCTAGCTATTACTGCCAACACTAGACATGCTAATGGATGCTGTTATTATATTCAGTAACAATGGACACCACTGGTGCCAAGAGCAGCTTCCACTTTTGTTGGTTACACATCACTGTGAAGCAGCTCAGGCACCACTACTAGCACATATATCCCTGCACTTCTGTGGTTTATTCATGATCACAAGTGTTTGTTGCAAAAGGAAACATGGGCTCTGGTTCCATATAAAATTAAATAGAAAATTAAACCACCTGCAGACAGAAAGTTAGGATTTTTCTTCAGTCATAATATCCAGATATCTTTATGATAAATCATATAATGATGAATCAGATCTCCCCAGTATAGCTGTAAATACTACAAATCAGCAATGCAAGGCAGCCCTGTTCACCCCATTCAACACTTTTCTTGCAAATAAGGGCAACTTGAAATGATGTCTGAAATCGGAAGCAGTTTTTAATACTGAACGTGCCTTTTAGGAGAAAATATTAACACTTTAAATTGGGAATTAGAATTACAGAAGAAACGTGAGTCCAAATCCAGAAATGACACAGAAAAGAGAAGCAAATAGTTTTCAATGGCCAGCATCTAGGGGGCTTAGCAGGACCAGAACAAACAGGTTTTTTGCACTCCAATTAAAAGGCTTATCAAAAAATTGCCGTATTTTTCTCAAAGGTGTCAAAGGAGAAAGATGAACTTTCAGCCTTAGCTCAATGTCATGCTGCAGTGCGTAAGAAAAGAACAAACACAAGCTTACAAATGCAGTTTGTTCTCTGTATCATGAAAGCCTGGCAGAACTCCAGTGCTGGAGTAATGCCAAACCAGCGCACCAGTGCCTTTGATCTTCTAAAGCTCATGTTTTCCTTTAGTGTTTAACATCTCAACTAATTTAAAACCAATGTACAAGTGGCTTTCAGAAATAATTTTGAGCAGCCAAAGTCTCGACATTTCATAACTATTCAGGTCGTTGGCAACTGTCACAAGTGGAAACTTGGAAAGCTTCAGGCACTGAGCTGTCAACAAATCCAACACCCTCGATGCCCTGCATGGATCTGCATTGCTTTGGTAGGTTGCAGAACACCTGCAGTCCCATGGGCAGAGTATTATTTCGAGGCTTTCTACCTACAAAACTTTTGTCTGAACCCTAGATCTAACAGATCTGACACCAACCCATCACGGCAGGGTGATTTCCTTCGTCAGACACCACAGAAATGCTCACTTCACTCCCCACCACAGCACTGCTGCTTCTCAGGAACAGGGTGGGGGCAGCGGTGTGACAGCCCTGAGGGATTTCTGCATGGTCTTCTGCAACTTCCACTCATCAATCACTAACCTCGCTGCTTCTTTGCCCATTTTTAGCCCATGCTCACGGCCTCTGCTACAGCTCCATTCGTGGCACTTGTGTTCCCCAGGATTCTGCTTGTGACTACTTGTAACAGAACGGCTCCGGAAAGGAGACCAGAGAAAGGCTTCAGCTGCATGGCCAGGCCCGGCCCGGCTCACTGCCTCCTCAAGGCACTGCTCAAAGTGGGGGTGCGCCATGGGGGCCCGGCCCGGCCCGGCCCGGCCCGCGCGGCTCCCCGGGGCTCCCCGGAGCCCCCTCACGGCCCCTGGCGAGCCCCGCCCGTCGCCGCGCGCCTGCGCCTCACCGACAGCAGCCCCCTTGTCTGATGCAATTCGCTTCCCCCACCCCGGCCTCGCGCCCTCGGGCCAATCACGAGCTCGCCCGGCCGTGGCGTCACGCCTCACAGCCAATGAGCGAGAGCCACGATGGTAGAAATGCGGGCGGGGCCGCGCGGGGCGCAGACTGCAGCGTTGGTGACGCGGGAGGCGCGTCCCCCCCAGTGCCGCCATGGCAGCGCTGCCCGGAGCCGCGGCCCCGCGGCTGCTCCTCATCCCCAGCAAAGCGGCCGAGCCTCCTGCCCCCGCGGCTGCCCGGCATCTCTCCGTTGTCCTGCCCGCAGGAGCCAACGCCGGGCTCCCGGGGATGGAGACCACGCAGCCGGCCCGCAAGCGGCAGCGGCTCACGCATCTGAGCCCTGAGGAGAAGGCGCTGCGCAGGTGAGTGGCGGGCTGCGGCTGTGCTTGATGGGTACAAGATCTCCCGCTGACGGCCGCTCTGCCCCGCAGGAAGCTGAAGAACCGCGTGGCGGCCCAGAGTGCCCGCGACAGGAAGAAGGCGCGGATGACAGAGCTGGAGCAGCAGGTGGTGGAGCTGGAGGAGGAGGTAAGGGGCTGGGGGAGGTAGGAGGCTGGGAGGAGGGGGAGGTAAGGAGCGGCCTCCCTGCCTCACGGCTCTTTGCAGAACCAGAAGCTGCTGCGGGAAAACCAGCTCTTACGGGAAAGGACGTGTAACCTCGTGCGGGAGAACCAGGAGCTCCGCTGCCGCCTGGGTTTAGACGCTCTGAAGACGGAGGAGGAGGGTGACGAGTTCCAGGTGAGCCGCGCTGCTGGCGTGTCCAGCTTGGGCAGAGCTGCCCTCTCCCGGGGTAACCTCTGTGCTGTGCTGTGCTGTGGGCAGGGATATGCCGGAAATACCTTTGTCCTCCAAATGAAGGCTCTCCCTAAACTGACGAGGTGCCAACTCGAAATGGGTGCCACTGGCAGTGTGGGAGGTCGAAAGCTGACTAGTTCCAGGCTGTTTCAAGGCAGTTTATCTGCTTTTCTACCTTTTGTTATAGAAGCAAAGTAGAAACTCTTACAGTCGCATAGGTGTGTCTCAGCTGTGGTGGAGGGGGTCAGGGTCTCATTTAAAAGTGCCAAACAAAATAAATGTGCAAGTGTATGGAAGCTTCAGCTAACTTTGGAAATTGCCTTACCTTCAGCTTCCTATAGAACAAGCAAATAGAGAATCTTGTGTTGGAAGCCTCTGCAGAAAAATTACTTTGTTCAAAATTATGTATTGTACTGCCTGCAAGAACATTTGCAGTGACTGAGTTTTTGTCTTGGTACAGGCTGTGAAGGAATCCCAGGTGGATGAGATTAGATTGGTGACCGGGTCCGCTGAGTCCGCAGCACTCAGACTACGTGTTCCTCTGCAGCAGGTGCAGGCCCAGCAGTCACCATTTCTGATCGTTTCCACGTGGATTCTGATGGCAGTGACTCTTCAGACTCTGAGGTGAGCATCCAGTCCTATGCAAATTGTCCATGAAATTTGGAACCACTGTAGATTTAAGACTACTGTTGTAACATTTTGATGTTAAATCATTTGATGATTTCCATTCATAGTGGGTTTGTTTTCCAAGTCTTGGAATGCCATACCTGTGGCTCAGAACAGCTGTGTTAGGCTGTATCCAGTGAGTACAGGAGTTAAACAACACCCACACAAAACCCCAGCCCCCACAGGTTTGGTTGTGTGGAGGTCTGCCTAAGCCAGGTTCTGGTCTGTGCTCTGTGTAGCCAGCAGGCACTGTGGTGTTTGTACTCGATGGGTACAAGATCTCAAGGAGCTTCTAATACTTTGGGGGTTGCCAGTACCCTTACAAAAAACCCCCTATGAACAAAGAATGACTGCACCCTGGAACAGATTGCCCAGAAGGGTGTGGAGTCTCCCTCACTGGAGATAGTCAGGAACCATCTGATGCAATCCTGTGCCACGTGCTCTAGGACGACTCTGCTTGAGCAGGGAAATTGGGCCAGATGTGACCTACTGTGGTCCCTACCAACCTGGCAGATTTTGTGAATTTCTGCAAGATAAGTAACTGTGTTAACCATGTGTTTGATGTTCTCGGTAAAAAAAACTGTGATTGCATCAGCGTATTTTAACTTCGCCTGGGGGTTGCCACATTTCATGTTTGGCTGTAAGAGTAATAAACTGTCTAAAACTGTCTTTTCATTTTGCAGTCTGATCTCCTATTGGGCTTTCTGGACAGTCTGGACCCAGAGATGTTTCTCAAATATGCTGATTCAGAGTCAACGTGCCTGGAAAAGCTGGAGGAAGAAATGTCTGGAGAAACAAATTCCATACCAACCACCCTGTCTCCCTCTTTGGGGTCCCCATCAGCTAAGCTGGAAGCCATTAATGAACTCATAAGATTTGATCACGTGTATACAAAACCCCTAATAGTGGAGATTCCTGTTGAAGTGGGCAACCAAACCAATATGCTAGTGAAAATTGAGAAAGAAAATCTCTCTCCATATGATGACAAGGCTATCCCTGAGGTCCCAGTGTCTGTGAAGAAGGAACCTGTAGACAGCTTCATGCCTGAACTGGGCATTTCTCATCTGCTTTCTTCTTGTCATAGCCTTGAAGCCTCAAGCTACCTGTTGGATGGCTGTAGTGACTCTGGGTATGAAGGATCCCTGTCACCCTTCAGTGACACATCGTCTTTGCTTGGCACTGACCATGTGTGGGAGGATAGCTTTGCCAAGGAACTCTTTCCCCAGCTCATCAGTGTCTAACCTGGTCGTGTGAACTCCCCTTGGATAACTGTCCTGGCAAGATACCAGCATATGCTCCTTTAGGGGGGTGTATGTGGGGAAAATCAAGTCCATTCAGAAAAGTGTTGCTGATCTTTACCCATGCTAGTAGATGGCATGAAAAAGCCTAGGGTGTCCTGTCCTGCTCTGGCTCCCCTCTAGTCAGTGCTGGCTTAGGAGAGAGGCAGGTTTGTTTCTCAACTTGCTCATTCTATATGAACCTGAAAATGTTTCATTTTCCAGTTAAAATTTCAACAGCAGAAACTTGAGTGGGATATTAATGTACAGACAACTGGGCTAAACCTTAATAATCTCTAAGTCTTACAGCTACACTAAATGCTTTGTTTTCCACTTGCTATGTAGAGTTGCTTTCTCCATTTAATATTTAACTGTATTGGTGCAATTAAAATGCAGTGCAGCTCACTGACCCTTTTCTGCCTTAAAACTCAGTGGGGAGGGGAGAGTATCTGGGCCTTGCAGAGTTTAAGTTCAGGTCCCCGGGTGTCTCATCCTGTCTCAATGCCTTGATGAGCAGTGCTCGTAGGGTGTCTGCAGCTGGATGCTTCAGCAGTTCCTTTCGGGGGCATTGGATGTGGTAGAGGGGTTTATGTGAGGGCCAGAGCTATTACAGCAAACCCTTCAGCTTCTACAGGGTAGGCAGGAGCTTGAAGTCTGAATACTCATAAGTCAGGGCAGTGGTGGCACCCTGGTGGTTGCTAATGCTGTCCAAAATTCTGAGACACAGTGTGAAAATGGCTGCAGATTCTGTGTTACCATAGGAAATCCTGAAGCATCAAATGGATTTGTCAGGAGCTGATTTCAAATACCACATCAGGACTCCTCATTGTCCACATCCCTTTGCTCCAGGATCACAGTATTAAAAATACTTGGAGAGACAGAAGAAACTGAAATTTTATACTGAAATTAAGAGAGCTGTTGCAGGTGTTGGCACAGCTATTCTTGGTTTTGGTACTATTTCATGTTTTTCATTCAATTTTGACAAAAATAACTTGGGGTGGGGAGGAAAGAAAACCAGAGATATTTTGGTCACTAACACTCAAGGTGACAGGACTGCTTTGGATTTCAAGCTGGAGTAACCTAGCTTGTAGTGAAGGATTCTATCTGAACAGTGGGTAGAAGGAAAGACTACAGCTGCACAGTATAACAAATATAGATTGAAAATCGAAGTAGTCAGAGTTGCTTTACTTTCAAGGTGGAAAATAGGGATGACTGCAAAAGTATCAAATTGTTGTGAGTTCAAAAAAACAAATGGAAGTGAGGATTTGATCGGTAGTTTTGCATTACTTTTTGTTAGCATTACTGGAACTTCACTTGATATTAATTTCTTAAGTAGAGCAAAACATAAGTAAGCATAGCAATTGATGGAACTGGCTCTGCTTGGTACTCCAGCACTTGTAGGCAGTGTGTGTGTGCCTGAGTATTTGGCACTCAGTTTGGGACTGAGTCTCTCTGTAGGCACAGCCTGTTTGTGTCTTCTCCCCAAGCAGCTCATGGTGCCCGTGTCCGGGTTGGAGTGTGAGGGCAGTGCCGGAGGTGAAGCAGCCGATTCCCGAGTGCTGCGGCCCCGCCCGCACCCACAGCCCCCGCCTGCCTTCTGCGGGGCCCCAACCCCTCCTGGCAACCGCGAGCAAGCAGCTTTCAACGGCTAAAAAAATCTAAGGAAAATTGTGATACAGTTTCCTTTCCATCACACTGTGTTTAAAGTTTCGACCTTGTTAAGCACAGGAGACAGAAATCTTTTAAGACGCGGTATTTACACTTTGCTTCCCCTTTTTCAACTTAACAGCTATATCCTGGCATGCTTTCTCCTGACTTACTGCAAGCGCTGGGTCCCAAGGGAAGCTGTAATAGTTACTGAGATCTCTTCCACTAAAAACACAGAACTAGTTTTTGTTTGGCATCTAGAAGCCTATTACCATTCAGAATTCTTATGAGCCACTTGTATTTTCTACTAGAATCAAGTCCACTGAGATGGTACACAAAAAAGCAAAGTCTTACATTCCAACAAAATTATTAAAATCTGAATTTGTTTTAAAACTCTTCTCAAACATTTTTTAACTTTAAAAATACCTACCTTGCTTAATTGTGAATAGTTTTATTCTAAAGTAAAATGAAAAGATCTGAAAACACAAACTATAGCAACACCTTGGTACCCCCTACTGCCTTCCTTTCTGGCAGCTTCAGGTTTATTCCACCCTTCTGTTGCCTTCCCTTGTCCTGAAAACCGTGGAGGAAAAAAAAGGGACATGCCTTTGAAATGACATAGTTCAATTCAAATCTTAAGCCAGTAGAATACTTTACTGTTCATATACTGGACATAAGCTCACTCTCATAAGGTTTTCACTCTCATCAGGAATGAAACAGTCATCTAAAAATATTTTAGAAAATTTATTGAAAACTGACATACAAAGGGTGATTTGGTCCCAAGAGAAGACAGACCAGAATCGGATCTTCTGTATTTCAAAATAAGATTTTTCCTAATACTGCATCGCATTTGCCATCCTGTTTGTGAACAGCATTAATAAAAGTCTTTTAATGAAGACAACAACAAATGAAACTCACAAATACAGAAGTCTGTAAACGCCCACAGCTTGATCTCTCATCTAATCACCCTCTCCAAGTGACTGCTGTAGCAAGGATCTTGCTCAGTGCTCCTGACACTTGGTTCCCATTGTAGCCCATTCTTCTATCAATGTAGGCAACTCAACCTCACTGTCCCCTATCACAAGGGCAGAACTGCATTGTGAAAAAATGAAAGCAAATGTTTTCTAGCAAAGCAAAATTCTTAGACAATTTTCTCTCCATGTCATGGTCTTTGTCAATACTGCACCATTATACTCTTGTTTTAGATGGCAGGTAGCAGGTCAGTGATGCCCTATTGGCACTGAATTAAGAGGAAAGACACCTCTGAAAGACAACCTTTGGTACAAAACTAACAGGAAAAAAGTATGCTTAAAAGTCATCTACAACAATTTCTTGTTCTGCAAATCCAATATGCAATTTGGTGTCTTTTTAAGAGGAAAACAGCTGCATCATTTGATGTATGTAGGCCTCCTACAGTTTTTTACATCTTCTGTTGCAATTTTAGTGTTGCTGAGATGGTTTCATCACATTTTTGAAAATTTCATCTTTTTAGTTTATTTAGGATTCAGAGCTTTCACCTAAAATACTTCCAACCTTGAACTTTCACTATAATCCAGCAAGCTGAAAACCAGTGACTTCCTTGGAGGCACCACATTTTCTACCTGCAGGGACTACAGCCTTCTCCAAACTGCACTGCTTTACATTCTGCTCAAGCACTGGACCATGTCAAAGGCTCTAGGTTTTAAGCACATTCAGCAGCTTAATAATACGTAAGAAATTTTACACAGTTCATGCAAGAGATATATAGCAGACCCTGAAATGAAATTAGACATTATAGCAAGATAGACTGCACACGTTCTTCAACTTAATAAACCTTCCAGAATGATACAGGTATATACTGGTTTCCAGAGTAATACCTAATCAAATGTTGGAGTGTTTTTAGTGAAGCTCTGAAATGTTTTATCAAGAAACAGAAAATGTCAGACAACCTTCAAGAAAAGCAGCAAGATAAACAGGGTTTAACAAACAGGAGTACCTTTTGAACAACCAAAAGGAAGTTAAGGATGACTGCAAAAAGAGAAGCTTCATTTTAAACTTTCAGCTATGGGTTATTCAGCAGTAAAGAATATCATCACAAAGATTATCTCTTAGCTGTACACAGGAAGAGTAGATTTTCTTACGTGAGCAGCTGTGTTACTCTGTACTTGCTCCTTTATGTTATCAAGATGTCAAAACCAGATTGGGAGGTAGGACTGAACAGAACCTGTTACTTGGAAAGGAATTTCTTATGAAAAGCCTCAATTCAGGTATCTCTGAGAAAGCTCAAGGACTTACGAGCAAAAGATAAAACCCTTAAACAAGTTAGAGAACCTTAAGCATAAGGAACTGCTGTGCACTGAGAAAAAGTATAAGCAATAGCTCATTGTGGATTCCTTTTCTTGGCACCCTGTGCAGGGTAGAAGATTCTTTTGGCATACATCTGTATAAACAATGTGATGCTGTATTATTGGCACATACTGTGGCTTAAATTTAAGTCTAGATTCTCTCGGGGAAAAGACAGGCACCTCCTTTACTTCACCACCAATGCCATCAAAGGCTGGGACTTGGGTGCAGACAATAATCAAGCATTTGACCCTCTATATGGCAGCAAGCAGCTCCCTGTTGTCTGGTTTACTTATCATGGTTATCCAAATTAAAGGATGTCATTCATTTAATCAGAAGTTACACTGTCTTCAACTGACTTTCCGACTCAATGCATACAAAGAATCTCAGCACGATGTAAAATGTGAATCTCTTTGCTGAGAACGACTCTTCTCAAAACTTTGCATTGTTTGGGGAGGGGGACATCAAAAACCCACAAATATAATTTAGAAGGCAATGAACCAAAGATGGCTGAAGTTAGCAGATATCCTGCAAGTTATAAGCGCTGGCTTTACTTTCTACAAAGCAAAAGACATGCTCAGCTGTAACATTCCCTCCCTGCCAGCCCATGGTTTGTGTAATTTCTACATTTGAGTTTACATCAAGTCCAAACAGATAAAATGGTGTGAAAAGCCGTATTACCAGAGGGATTGCTTTTCAATCCGTGACTAGATTTGAAGGTATTTCTTCCCTTACATACCCTTTTGTAATTCAAATTAAACCAAATGGCCAAGGATAGTATGTGCACCAGTTTCAATGGCTCAGTAAGAGAAAGGTGTGGCTTAAGCCACAGTTACATTCAGTATTTGGGTTTTATACTTTACCAAGGGCAATTAAGAGGATATTTCACCATTAAGCAAGATGGAAAGCTACTTCCCTGTTCCAAAGGCCTCTGAATTACCTTTTCAGTAAAAGTAAGAATATTTAACAGATTGGAAAACAAAAATCTTAGGCCATTTCCTGGCCAAACCATGTCCTTAAAATTGTTAGTAAGAAAACAAAAAAACAAGTAATATAACTTCAGATTCACACATCAAACCAGAAAAGAATAACGAGAAAACAACAACAATAAGCATCAGAAGCTCACCACATCCAGTCTAAAATCTGGCATCTACAACTCCATTTCTTCTTCTGCACACCCAGATATTCCCAAACTAGCATATGGATCTGGAGACATGGCAGTCTGTTGTGATCCAGGGAACATTTCAGTCTGTAGGTCAAAAGGAGCTCTTAGTGTTGGCTGCTTAGCTTGACACCCTTCTGTACTCTGCTGCTTGAAGTTCTTAACAGAAACAGACTTCAGTTTATCTGTCATAAATTCAGGAAGAGGTTTCCAAAGCACCAGCTCCATGGAAGGACGGCTCCTAGAAGGGATGGAGTTTCAGTAAAATTTAAGTTTTTCATGCACAGCTATTAAATGCAATAGACCTGTACCTTCATATCTGTAGTAAGACACAGGTAGCCTGGAACTATGTTCCAGAAAATATATACCTGTTTTTGCCCCTGTTAAATTTCCTCTTCTCCAGCTAGTGCCATTATTTGTAGTTCTAATGCTGTATTTCCTCTTTTTTTTTTGCACCAAACTTGACCATTGCTGGTCAGACTTCAGGATCTTCCCATTTTGAAAATTCATATACATAAAAACAAAACTTATACTGGTTCACTCAACAAATTTCACTCTGTAGAAATGAGGAGTACAAAACAGACACTTGATGACCACTACAGTAACACTTACTCCTTTTTTTACATTAGAACAACTTTTCCTATTTTTAACCAGATGAATGGTCTGTTATACAATGTTGGCTGCATCATGCAGTAATTAAGGACATCTCCATAAACATGAAACGAGGTCTCTCTTTTCATTTGCACGTGTTAGCTACATAGCACCGTGATTTCCTCCAGAACTTACATAGATTCTATTATTTTCTTTGTCAGGACTTCACCAAAATCCCTCTTCATCCCTTTCTTAAGGGTATCTGACAGGATAAGAGTGGGCAGATTGCTAACATTTCCATCAGCATGAACTTCCTCATCTTCATCAATTATCCTAGGAATGGAGGGGGAAGAGGGAGATAAACACTATTGAGTATACTGTTATCAGGCACATCCACTGCAGACTACAGTCACATCTACGTGCTCTGCCCTGTGCAGATCTCTGACCTGGGCTGGGTACCAGAAGCAGTGGTGCCATGTTAACACGAATCTCTCTTGAGACAAAATACCCCAAGAAGGACTCATCACAGAAGCCACTGGAGCAGCAATGCCACTTCTGGTACCTGAGCTAGCTTTGTTATCCCTGTGTTATCCCAGCAGTGTCAGTGCAGACATACACTGAGAGAAAATAAACAATTCCCTTCAGGGGAAACTACGATTCAGTCACATTACACAAGTGAGTCTCAGCTATGCAGTAGCTTCACCTGCTCAATTCCCTATAACTGGACTTCGAGATTTATTGCAAAGGTACTGAAAACAGTGCTTCACTTTTCACAACATTGCGCCAGTTTCTGAGATTAAATCGGCACAAACTGTTCAAAGTTCAGAACAAATGGAAGCATCTCCTTTGGTTTTGGTAAACCTTTTATAGAAAATTTAGCAGAGTAGCTGAGAAGAATAGGAACAATCCTCCAAGAGGACCAAAGCAGACATAGACAGGTAATAGAGACATATTTCACCACTCTGATTTACCCATGAAAAAAATAACAGTCTAACAGTACCTTCCTTCTCCTCATGCATCATCTATGGGGTAATCTACAAAAAAATCTTCTTTTAAAATTTCTGTAACTTTTGGCTTTTCCAATCATCTGCAGTGGTCATTTTAGTATTTTGGAATACCAGCTAAACTGCAATCAACTGATACATACACATGTCATTCCCAGACATCTTTCAAGGCCCAGAATGCACAGTAAATTTATTAAATGACTACAGCAGACTTATAGCCCCTCCAGTACCCCACATCACACCATGACCAAGATGAATCTCAGCCTTACTGCATGTGTGCAGAGAGACCTCTCTGGTTATGCTACTCTCTACACTGAGAAATTCATATCTATTTTAAGTATTAATCACAGAACAAGAGGCAGTTGGTTGAAAAAAGCTGAGCTCAAGTCTGAGCAGGTAACTGTCAGAATTTGAGCTCTGGATGTTCACAGAAGAGCACTAAACCCCATTACAGTATATTGAAGCTGTATAAAGATTGTGAGCAGGGTGTTATTTACTCAGCATCTCCTGCTCTAGCACCCTCCATTTCAGATCAGCCTTAAGACTCACAGGACCATAGGTTAGCCTAAAATGAAATCATTTGAACAGATTGTTCACCTCAGACTTACAGCAGTGTCATCACACTGCTAAGTGCTAGATTTACCCCTGAATGCCCACCAAAAAAGGGAAAGCTCAGCAAAGCCAGGCTACTCAATCCCTGCATTTACCTGTCCTCAATTTCCTGAAGTTTCCTGCGAGCAACCTCGCATTGCTGTTCCCCCATTGTCTGATCCATTTCTTCACAGGGAATTTCTAACATGGCAGTTTCAGGACCGCTGCCACCATACTGACTTGCTACCTCCCCAGCTGCCTGCTGACCTGCACAAAGAATCCATTCTTCAGTGCTGGGATTCAAAGGGCAATTTTTGGCTCCTGTCAGTCTCTTCTTCCGCACAGGACAGCTAGGAAACAAAGTAAGTTTACAACTGTCAAAAAGGAAATGCGGCATTCTACAGGAACAGATGTTATAGAGAGTGCATTTCAGCAGCTTGGACACACTATGGCAATGCAACCTCAACGAAGAAAATAAATCCACATTGCTCTTAGTAAAATGTGAGTACCTATTCAGGAAAATCAGTGCCACACAATTAATTAGGTAACAGAAATGGATTCGAGCTCATGTGCAATTCAAGGGAAGAGTTCCAAATGGAAGCAATGATAGATTTCCTTCCTATTTGTATTGTAGGTGAGATGTGTTCTAATCTTTTACAAAACAAAAAGCAAATCAGGATTTTTCAGGCTATAAAAGACAAATTAATTTACCCTTCTGCCTCTTCTTCTAGCTTATGCTTCTTTCCACATCGCACAGAGACACTACAAAAGAAAAAACAATTACTTAGCTTCAAATTATATCTTTTGGTTACACTGATATTTTCAAACAATATTTTCCTCCCTTTTAAAATTTCAGCTATCAAAAGTCACAGTATGTCACCAGCTATGAAGGGTGTAAAAGTTTGGGGCAATAAATGACCACTTCGTTCCAAAGCAAGTCAAAGGCGAATGCAATTGCTCACTTCCCTGAACAGGATTCCATGTTAATTTTTTTCTCCTTTACGTTATTTATTTTTCCACAAGGGGCAAGACCAATTTTTGCTAAAATTCAAATGACTCAAGAAGCAACACATGACAACCATGAACCTGAGTCTCTTAACACAGTGTATCACAGGGACATACTGAAAAAATACTGGGGGGAGGGGAAAAAAAAAAGAGGTTGAAAGCATGCAAAGATGCTGCTACACTCGATCACCTTTCTTGCCTTTTAAAAGGCTCCTTCATCCCCCACCAGACAGCTTGAAGGTCCTAAGACGAGCACAACACAATTCTAACGTCCTACCAGTGCAACACTGTTCCAAGGAAACAAATTCCAGCCGCCTCGCAAAGCACCCGGCGCAGTTTCCCACGGCCGGCGCTCGGCCCTGCGGGAGCGGCGTTGGCACTTACTGGCTGCGGCTCCTGGTGAAGGAGCTCACCGGGGCCACCGTCAGCCCCTCGTTGTGGCTCCCGAGCGCGGCCAGGGAGGCCAGGTCGAAGCTGCTCTGCAGACAGAGGCCGGAGGATCCGCCGACGCCGTCGTTTCCGATCCCTGCCATGACCATCCCGGGTGGCTGCAGACGGCCGTGGCAGCCGGCTAAGGGCTGCGGGCCGTGGCGGTCCGGGGCAGCGGCCGGCGCTGTGGGGAGCTCCACGGCCGGGCCCGCCGGGATACCCTGGCAGGATCTGCCTAGCGCTGCCATTTCCTGCTGCGGGGGAGAAAGCGCACATCAACGCCGCAATCCGCGCTGCGCGACGCGCCGGCCCTGCCAGAGGTGCTCCCGCAGGAGCTCCCCACGAAACCGCCTCCGCCCGCAGCGCTCACCCGGGCCGAGCCGGGCTCCCGGCTGCGACAGCCGCTACAGCCCGGGCCCTTCCAGGCCTTTCGCCGCGATCCGATAAGGACCCGCGGGCACTGTGGGAGTTGTAGTCCCGAGCGCTGTGGGACCTGTGGGAGTTGTAGTCCCGGGCCCTGTGGGAGTTGTAGTCCTGGGTGCTGTGGGAGGCGCAGTCTGGGAGCGGGGTCCCGGCCGCAGCCAGGGAGCCCCCAATGAGGGCTGAGACGCGCCTTGTCTTGTTCCTTACCCGGCCTAATCCCCGCAGCGGGGCGGGCACGGCTCGGTGGCCAAATCCCGGTCAGCTGAGGAGCTCAGGCGGGCTCGAGGGGGGTGGTGAGCTGAGCTGAGCTGAGCCATGCTGAGTTCAGTTCAGCCCAGCTCAGCTCAGCTGCGGTCCGCTCGGCAGGAGGGAGGGATGGCGCCCAGGCACACGGTAACCGCCCGTCCTTGTCTTTAGTTACGGGAGGCTGCGGGTGCGGGTTCTGCGCGGACTTAGAGGAGGACAGTGCACGAACACAGTGTTAGAGGTGGGAAACCTCCCTGAGGCTGCTGTGAGGCTTTATCAAAGTTGGACATCCCTGTCACAAAAAAAGTTCTGAACCGTTGAGGAGAGTCCCAATGGGCGGGAAGAGAAGAAAAAAAATAAAAAGAAGCTGTGTCTTAATACATTAGTAACTTAAGTTCTTCGGCACCTTTTTTTTTTTTTTTCTGTAACGTAGTTTACTAAATTTTGCAAAGGAAATCTAATTCAGCCCATGCTCAGAATGGAGCACCAGCCCCTGCTCAGAGGGTCTAGCTCGCCCTGCAAGGTAAGCAGAACCGTCCTGGCCTCTGAAGGTGGATCCTGCAGGGAGTTTGTAGTTTTAGCAATGATGTAAAAATGTGAAATGTGCGGATATTTCATGTTAGCTTTTAAATAGAAATACATCAATTGATTAGACTCATAAGGTTTTGTGCTTTCCTTGGACACGTAGTTGTGTTAGCAAGTGGAAGCTAAAGAAGCAGCTTTCTGATTCTTATGTTTCACATTGAATACAAATGGAATTTTGTTTGTGTAATTTTTCTGAAATGAGGTGAACGCCCTTATAAACTGTCAGGAGTTCAGAAGCTGACAGAACACTTGAGGCTGTTATATATGCTCTCTCCAAACTCCAATGTGAGACAGCATGCCAGTGTCATGAGCCCAGCTGATTTGGGCAGGAAGACCAAAATATCTGTCATAAGAAAACCTGTTATGTCATGTATGTTAATGATTTTGGGTTGTTTGTTCATTTATTTTCTGTCTCTTCTAGATTCCAGGTTGTACCCATAAGACACACAAAATAGGTTTACAGTACTTAGTTAATACAAGGGTCTGGCTATATGGTATTTACCACATCAAGTTTAATTTTTTTCTACCATACTCTTTGCAGCCCTTACTACTCTTGATTCTTTGCTTTGGTTGACATTCAGAGAAACACTTTTTATTCTTGGAAACCGCAAGGAACTGTTAATTGGATTTTACTTTAATAAGATCAATTTCAACTTGCAAATTTCAGTCCTGAAGTCGTGAAATAAGTTTTGATGAATTATCTTTAGGAAGGACACAGCTCTTTCACAATACAGTACAGTATCTGGAATAACTCAGCATTTCTGGGAACTCGACCAAGAATGAGATTGATGAAGAATTAGTCTACATACCTTACAATGTGAAATTCATGGAGTACAAGTTTATTAAAAGAAATATGTGCAGCCTTTATATATGAAGGAAGGGGAAATTTGATCACTGAAATGCCTTTGAGATAGGAGATGTTGTGTCCAGCTGAAGTTAGTCAAGAAGATACTATGAGATGAAATTGGGACCCAATTTGAAACAGAAGGTTTGCTAGACATTTGAACTGTATGTTATTTTTAGTACAATCGTATTCAGTAAAAAGTAAACTCAGAGAGAATCATTTGAGAATGTTAAACATTGTATAAGTCTCTGAACGTCTCTGGCCCAGAGGCCTCATCCAAAGTGTGTCCCTATGACCAGTTAGATTCTTGAGGTAGTAGTTTGTATTGACCTTAAAACCTGTGGATCTGTGACTATGAATTTTAGTTTGTAAATACTTACTTGAGAATGTAACTAGGTCATGGATACTGAAAAATTTAAAAATTACATGCCAATATGCCAATAAACTTTAAATTGAATATTTTTGTCAGTGAACAAATTATTGTGATTGAGGTACTAAGGCTTTGCACCAGCCAACATGCAGACATTGAGTAATCATTTCAGGGACTAGCAGAGGGAAATAAAATATTGTTACTTCTCACCTCTTGGTTAAAATGTGACTCACAGAAATTGGGATTTGGTTAATTCTTATACTAAGTCATTGTGTCCCTAACACCAAACATAAACAGTCTTAGCATTCTTTCAGTAAAAACAGACATCATGAGCAGTGTGGCTTATGCAAAAAGCATTTTCTCAGTTTCCAATAAAAGCTGTAATAGTTTTATTGCCTACACTTAATCTGAGGGATTTGTGATTGTGGAATCTCTAAAGGCTGTTAATGAGCAGGGCCAAAGCCAGCCTGAAATGCTTCTCCTGCTGCAAGTGTTCAGCAGTTCAGGTAGTTTTTTTAACAAATATTTTCAGTGCTCCAAACTAAATACATGATGTATTTAACCATAATTTTCTTTTAGATATTACATGTGTGTGGGCTCAAGGTCCTATCTCGTTTCATGCCCATGACTTTCTTTTGTTCCCCAGCTCCCCAGCTGGACGTTGTTCCTGGCTGTTTGTGCTGTTGGAATTGGAGGGACCTTTCAGTATGGGTATAATGTCTCTATTATCAATGCACCCACGCAGGTAAAAGCTCATCTTTTCTTCACCGGGCTGCTTCCTCTCTGAACTCGGCCAAGAGGCCAGATGTGCTTTTGCTGTGATTACAGGGAGAACTAAAGCAGTCTTCCTTTCAGATGAAGGCACCTTGTTAATTTCCCACGTGGTTTCGTGTGCATTTGTTTGTGAGTACCTCCCATCAGAGGTGTTCTGTGTCAGACAAAAGTGCCAAATGGGCCACATAAATACCTTTGTTATTAGAAGGATTAACTGAATATATATTATGGGTTTTAGTTAAAATAGCCCAGAACATTATGGATAGAATAGAGTAGAACAGAACATTTTCAGTTGGAAGGGACCTACAATGACCATCTAGTCCAACTGCCTGACCACTTCAGGGCTGACCAAAAGTTAAAAGATGGTAACTAATGGCATTGTCCAAATGTCCTTGGAGCATTGACCACTTGACTAGGAAGCCTGTTCTTCTGTTTGACCACCCTTCCTGTAGGATATCACCACTCTTTCTCCAAATGTCAAGTTTAAACCTCCCTTAACACAGCTTTGAGCCATTCCCATTCTATCACTGGATTACAGGGAGAAAGGATAGTTATTATTTACAGTGGTCCATCACAGGGCAGATTACTGACAAAGATCTTCTTAGGGAATTAAAATGTTGCCTCTAGTGGCTGAGTAACTCGTAGGTATTTTCACTTACTTGTTACTTGTGCGTTCTTTGGCCTCCAGGATTCTGCATATTTTGCGGATGACTCAAGGATCTGAGCAAATAGTCTTGTGAAAGTGATCGGTATCGTTTTTTGCCACCAGCTGATTTATTTGCTTGGGAAACTGTGAGGACTGAATTTGCTACAATGTTCTATGCTTTTTACAAGGCTTAAAAGAAGCTGTTTGTGAAAGTACATGTCCTATGCTGGGAACAGAGGCAGAGTCCAAGAAGTTTGTTCTTCTGTAGTCTTTGTTTGCAGGCAAAGAACAGGAGCCTCTGATTACAGATACATGCCAGCTCAAGATTTTCTAAAGGCAAATTTTAGAAAACCAAGCATGTGGAATAACAGCTTAAAAGTTCTGACACATGAATACTGTAAGAAACATGGAGTATTATTAGAGTTGAAAAAGGGATTTTTCTATGACTTTTTGGATTACAGTAAGGCAGGGAGATTAGGATCAACTGTCAGAATGAGTCCCCTAACAGTAAATTTTTTAGGTAGCAAGGCCTCTGTGCTCTGAGATATTCCTAAAAACAGTAGGGCCAGCTATCCACCCTGTTCCCCTCCTTGTTCAGAAGGACCTCAGAGCTCTCTCGTGGCAGAGCATGTCAGTGTGGTGTTTCTCCTCTGGTGCAGCACCTGAGGCAGGGCACAAAGCAGAGCTGCTCAGCAGCCTTTGAGCAGTGTGGGGAGTAGGAAACACAAGGTCTTCCTTATGGTAAAGGAAGATTCTGCCAGTCAGATAACATGTCTTGGAATTAATTCCCAGAATTGGTTTTCAGGATTGGGGTGCAAGTTATTTGTAGTGCTGTGCTGTAGGGCTGTATAAAATGCTACACGTTCATCACTCTTTTCTACTGCAGCATATACACAAGTTCTTAAACGAAACCTGGAGTAGTCGTTATCACAAGGAACTAAATCCAGATTTGCTGACTTTTCTTTGGTCTATCATTGCTTCTATCTTTTCCCTTGGAGGCCTGTGTGGAGCCCTGATTGGAGGCAGCATGGCAATCCGGCTGGGCAGGTCAGTTGCAGCAGCAGGCATACAAAAGCATGTTTGCTTTTCCTACCTTCCCACTGGGAGAGAAAGTAAATAAATGGAAAAAGAGTGGGAGAAAAGAGTACCTTGGGTGCCTATACATGTTTTTTCACTTCAAAACTGAGTTTTGTAGTAGAATTTTACAGCTTATTCCAATGCAACTTTCAAGGATGAGCCCTGAATTATGACCTTTGACTTTGGCCTTTGAATTGCATTTACTGAAATTTGAGTAGGAGAATGCACACAGAGTGTGGTGGAAACGTGAGTTCCCCCCAACATATTTGCAGCCTTTGTGCCAGTAAGAACCTGCTGCTTCATCTGTTGCACTTCATGTGTCTAAATGAACAAATGTCACTCCTACCTTGTCAGGCATTTCTGTCATATTTATGCATTATTCTTATGTTTAGATATTTTTAAAAACATGGCAGTTGTATCAGATATCTGGGTTTCCAGACAATAGCATGTTTCTTCAGTATAATGTCCATTTTCCTCCCTACATTATCAGAAAGGAAAACTATCTTAAAAAACCCACATTATTACAGATTTCCTTAATGTCTGGTTGAAGTGAGTTGTTTTCAGTTTTGGGGTTTTTTTTGTTTGTTTTAATCAGTTTTTGTTTGTTCTGTATTATTATTATTATTATTATTATTATTATTATTATTATTATTATTATTATTATTATTATTTTGTTCCTCCTCTTTAGGAAAGGAGCTCTTTTGATGAATAATGTTATAGCAATACTAGCCTCCATTTTAATGGGGATCAGTTTTCCCACAGGATTGTTTGAGTTACTGATTGCTGGAAGGTTTTTGATTGGCATAAATTCAGGTGAATGATTTCTTATTCCTACTATCAATAAACTATGGTGAATGATAAATTATTGTTACTTCTGATCCTTTAGGTTTTATGATACATGTTTATGACAAAAATGTTCTGTACTTTAGCTTGGAATCTGAAGGCAGCTAAATTAATAGGAAATTAATAAAGTCCAATTTCCTGTGTGTTCTGGTTTAGGAACTCTTTGAAAAACAATTTCTATTGATAGGAAAATGTTCTTCCATTTACTTGCAGGTATTGGGCTCTGTGTGCAGCCTCTTTATATTGGGGAGTTTGCCCCAAAACATCTAAGAGGTGGCTTGGCCATGGGGACTTCCATCTTTCTGACTGGGGGAATTCTGACAGGACAAGTAATTGGCTTGAGGCAAGAAATGCAATTTTTTTTCCCCTTGTTTTGTGTCACTCCTGTGTAAAGAATTCCAATTTCCTGCAGTTCATTGCAGAATATTCCTTGTCCCATTGTAGCATTAGAATTCACACAAGGTCCCTCTGGGAGAAGAAAATTCTGATGGGTCACCTTATTCCTACAACTGCCAGCTATCAGTGCTGTCTCCTCAGGAAAATAGTGTCAGTTTATTTGTGTCACCAGAACAGCAATAAAGTAAAGCAGGTACATTTGTGCTGACTTCATGTTTTCTGCCAATTTCTTGCTGGAGACAATGGATGTTGGCAAGACAGGACTTGAGAGCAAAGGACTCCCATTTCTGTATCATAGCACTGCCACTGTTTTTGTCCCCTGTGTGATCACAGGAAGAACTTAGAAGTTCCAAGAGCAGAGACTGCATGAAAAAGTAAGCAATAGCTAATTATTATATTTCTTTGCCTTCTTTTTCCACATTTCTCACAGAGAATTATTAGGTGGAGAAAAGCATTGGCCTCTGTTGCTATCAAGCAGCTGTGTTCCAGCATTTGCCCAACTTTTATTCCTTCCATGGTTTCCTGAAAGTCCCAGATATCTTCTTATTGACAGAGGTGATGAGCTGAGCTGTGCCAAAGGTAATATCCAGCATCTAAACTTTCTGTTCTTCAGAAGAGTACAGTGAATATATTGGGTTCCAGATTCTCCTTTTATCTTTATCCACACAGCACAGTTGTATCATCTAGTGCTTTTTGGCCCATGTTTTTCCTACAGTGAGCTTATATGGAGAAAGGGATTGTGGAACTCGGGAGCCTATAATGAGTTATGAACAAACCTTTATTATCCTGTTTCAAATATAAGTTCATTGACTGGAGCTTCAAGCTGATTACTCTTAGTGGAAACTTTGTTATCAGGATCATCAAAACTCCTACTGTTGGCCTTAAGAAGACAAATTGTCACTTGAAATATATTTAATAATGAAGATTTTAAAGGAACTGATGCTGTGTACTCATTAAGTTTTAGGACCATTTGTAAAGATTTTATTCCGGCATCCAAATGACTTCTGATTATATTTGCCTTAGGAGAAGGATTTACTGTCTGTTCCAGCTCACTAGCTGCATCCCACTGGCAACATTAAAGTCAGGGCCATAACCAAAAACTCAATATCTGCCTAGAACTTAAGCAAAACATTTCAAACTGGTAAGAGTGTCCTTTAACAAAAAGATTCTTTGAAGGTCTGAGGTTCAGATACAGAATATTTTGCTTGGTGAATATTTCAAGGTCAGATATTCCTCTAAAAGGAAGCAAAGAATTGCCACAGAATTCTCCAAATCCACCACAGCAAAAATGTTGAAAAACCAGCAAGGATAAAACAAGTTACAAAGCACATTTTTCATATTCTAGCCAAAGGCAGGTCATTATGGAAGGAGATGATTTCCCAGGAGTTGTGGTTAATAGGTAAACATAAATTATTTTTTTCTATTTCTAGCTTTGAAGCGATTTCATGGTTCTTCAGAGTATCGAAGGGAGATGGAAGACATCCAGAGGGAATGTTTTGCCATAGCTGGGGAGAAACCCAAGAAACCCTGGCAATTATTCACTGACCGTGGTGTGAGATGGCAGCTCATCACTGTTATTGTGATGACAATGGGCCAACAGCTCAGTGGCATTAATGCTGTAAGAGTTCATATAGACAAACAGCTTGAATAATTATTTCATTTCCACCTGTTTTTCAACCATTTATTAACACAAAGGATCCACAGAGAGAAGCTCAGAGAAATGGGATAAGTGGGAAAGAATGTCCTTGCATTATTTTGGTGTTTCATTTTTTGTCATTTCTGTGTTTGTGGTATGCAAACTTTTTAAAAAGAATGACTTGATACTTGTCTTTACATTCCTCTGAAAAAGTAAATAAGGTGGATCAGCTTATCCCAGTGTGTCTGGTTTAAGAATATAAAGCATATTTAGTAAGTTGAATAATCCTATTTGCTTTTATGATAGCAATATGTTTATTTACACATGAATTTAACTGATTGTTATTGCTGCTTATGTTGAGTTAGTAACTCACAACATAAAACACACTGATCTGCATGTTTAGTACGAACATGAGTCTGTTTCCAGACAATGTTTAAATACCAGGAAAACCTCATTGTTTGTTTTTGTTTTGTTTTGGTTTTTTTTCTGTTGTAGATATATTTCTATGCAACTTATGTTTTTGAACAAGCTGGGATCTTGGCAGAAAAAATCCCTTATGTGACACTCGGCACTGGAATTTGTGAATGTCTCACAGCCCTCTCCTGTGTAAGGAGAATTTGTTCTACCTCCCAGTACAAATAGTAATGATTCTTCTTGAAGGATATTGGTAAAAATGAGATCAGTATATTAACAGAAGATTGTATCTTGTCCACAGGGTTTGCTGATAGACTATGTGGGAAGAAGATACCTTGTCATTGGGGGTTATCTCCTCATGACACTCTGGTGCACTGTCCTGACCTTCTCTCTGACTTACCAGGTGCAAAGGATTCCTTATTACACAATGTGACTGAGGACATGATAAGAGGGAATGAGTTTAAACTGAGAGTAGGGTTAGATTAGGTATCAGGAAGAAATTCTTTCCTCTGAGGGTGGGGAGGCCCTCTCACAAGGTGCTCAGAGAAGCTGTGGCTGCCCCATCCCTGGAAGTATCCTAGGCCAGGTTGGATGGGGCTTGGAGCAACCTGGGATAGTGGAAGGTGTCCCTGCCCATGGCAGGGGTTAGAATAAGATTAGCTTTAAAGTCCCTTCCAGCCCAGACCACACTACAATTATGTAATTCTATGATAAGATGTAGTAAAAGTTATTGAATGAACACTGTTTAGTTTGTCTGAAGCAGTACTGTTAAATAAATTAGCTGTAAAAGAGTCATGACTGGTTATTGCAACTGCTGGTGTTAGTTGCAGTAAAATACAAAAGGAAACCTAACTTTTAATCCAGATTTTAAAACCGGATTATCAAAATCTGAACTAAACTTTCCCATTGTATTCTGTTTCAGGAGCTGTACTCCTGGGTGCCTTACATAAGCATGACGTGTGTATTTGCCTTCATCTTGAGCTTTGGGCTGGGCCCAGGTACTGCACAGGAATGTGTGTGTGAGTGATGGGAGGGCTGGGGTGTCACACAGGCAGGAAGCCTTTGCAGCACAGCTGCTGCTGCTCTGGCTAAGGAAGCCAAGTGAGGCCATCCTAGAGCCCACAGCTGAGGCTTACAATGCACACTTCTGGGGCAGCTACGTGTGAGGGAGGGCTTAGCTCTGCCCTTCAGAGCAGAGGGGTTCTACACTTGTCAGAAGGGGGCCTGCTCCCTGATCAGTGCTGCTGAAATGGGGCTGTGTTTTAGTGGGACAGTTCATGCAAGGGCAGTAGCCTCAGAATTGTGCTGTTAGGTATCATCAGAAATCAGCTAATGGCATCTTCAAAAGCAAGTCTATTTTTTCTAGCATTGGAAATACCTCAAATGGACATTTAGCACAATTCTCTCTTCTGTTTCTGAACCATCCCCAGGTGGCATAACAAATACCCTGACAGCTGAGTTATTTGTGCAGTCCTCACGTCCTGCTGCCTACATGATTGCAGGGACTGTGAGTTGGATTAGTTTCTTCACAGTTGGAATGCTCTTTCCCTTCATAGTGGTGAGTATGCACAGCACAAATTCCATTTCATCTGCTCCCAGGTTCCATCCCATTGCTTAAACTGTATTATATACACTTGTATATATTATTGACACTTGACCAGGATGCACACTGCCCCTCAAATGAGTTTAACTAGATTCAGTCCCTCTTAAAATATTTTTTATCACAAAACCCCAATATAACATGATAAATGAAAAGTAAAAGGAATGTACTGGAGGGCAACGTTCATGTTCAGATTAAAGAAACAGAGAAGGTATCAAAACTGGAAAAACTTAATCCGATACTGGGATTTAGATAAAAAAATTTCTTAACAGTGCCTTGTGCTTTTATGGCAAAGTGAAGTCGAGGTGGTACCTGTGGCCAGTGGGTCACACCTCTGAGAACTTGCTGAACTGACAGAGAGTTCTGTAAGCAGATGATTATTAGGAAAGGCAAGACAGGCTTTCATCTCCAGCTTTGTATTTTTAGTTTTAGCTATATAAAAATATAGCTAAAAATATATAAAAATACTATATTCTTGACAGCAGGCATCAGGGGATCTGGATCTGCCTGTCCTTTCTTCATGGCTGAGCTCTGTGTCTCAGTAAGACAGCTGTTTTTTTTTTAACATACAGCATTGAAAAATACTAATATTCAGAAAAACTTAAATTACATAATCTTAAATATGTGACAGCTAAGTAGCAAATGTTGACTTCTCCCTAAGTTGTGACTTTTTGACTGTTTAAATGGTTTATCTTATTTTTAAAATAAAAGTCTACCCAGTAATTGTACAGCAATTGACAGTCTTTTATCTAAAAACCCAAAATTTTAAAAAGTTACAAGAATAGGTTGATTGACTTTTTAAAAAATAACAGAACAGCAATGTTAAGTGTGAATGGAAACAAAAAGCTTATTTTTTCAAACCTACTATTACATTTGAAACATGTTGCAATCATTTATTTTCAGAATGGACTGAAGCAGTATTGTTTTGTGGTGTTCTTACTGGAGTGCTTCTTTGTTGCTGCTTTCATCTTCCTCATAATTCCTGAGACAAAAAACAAATCTTTTCTGGAAATCAAAAAAGAATTTCACAAGCTTAATTTTGGAAGAAATGCCAGGAAAAAGGAAACAGAGCTTTATGAAAGAAGACAACTTCAAGATGAATTTTTAAAGATTCCTGTGTGATTTCACAAATGCAACAGAACTTCAGTGAAAATACAAACATAGTCTTCTAAATTAGGAGTGTAATACATGATCAAGAGGCTTATTAAATCTTCCTGTGTATTTAGAGGAAGTGTAAATAAAGGCAAGTTAGTATTGCTGAAATGCTGTTAAAACACATACTGCTGAAATACTATTAACAACATATTATCCACAGAAAACTTGATGTTTAGCTGTAAGCTGGTGCTGTAGGGATGCAGAAATGCCAGGGAGAATGTCCAATGAACCTCTCTGGCAGATTTCTGCAGGTAATTCAGTGACTCTTCTTGCATTTCAAAGCCCTGTCTTCAGTTTGGGTCATCAGGTGCATCCAAATGCTTTGCTGAGTGTAACATTCTGAGCTCTTGTTAAAACCCACACAAGAACTGGTAATTGAGAACTGATATTTGAAATATTCTAGTTTATGTAGACATAGGGATATTTAGTTTCTGTTTTTCAATTATGTAACTTTGAAAGCCTTAAAGATATTCCTCATCCAGTCCTACTACTGTACTGTACACCAAAAGTACAGCACCTCTCTGCGTTACTGATATTTGTAATAAAGACTTGCATCCTGGTAAAAGAGTTCCTGGGGTTTCAATTTGGGTTTGTTTTTTCCCCTAACCTAGCATCTTAACATTTAAAACTATGCAACAGGCCAAAACTTCTTCTAGTTCAAAGTTAGTTCCCATCAGACTAAGATCTACATCCCAAAAAGCATGAAGTAGCGGAGAGCACAGATGACAAAAATGAAATACTTTTTACTTTTAAATAATTTTCAAGATGGTCTGAGAGAACACACACAACAAGACTAGAGAGAGCCTGTAGGACATGCTGAATGAGCCTTCTGCCCCATCTCCAGCATTTCTTCCCAGTCTCTTTCTCAACTTAGAATAAATGCTTCACATGTTAGGAGGTAAGAAATCTTACACCTGGTGTTTGTGTGCCTCTCTGACACCTGTGGCTGCCAGGACAGTGGCCCATCTTACCCAGGACAACTTTTCCTAGCTGTAAGCATTTCCAAATCAGTAGCCATCTGCTACTGAAGTGCTGCAGGAAGCACTGGATTTCTTTTACATTAATTTTCCTGCTCTCAGAATTAAAGCCTTTAATGGAAGTATAGGAAACAAACACCATTGGTCTGATTTTGATAAGTAAACCATCTGTTTAATTGAAAATAACACTAACTCTTAATAGCAAAGGAGGCATCATCAGGAAGGGATCTTCTTGGCCTTTAGTTTATCCTCTAAGTTTGCAAAATACTTCATTTTTGCTAGAAGCTTCTTAGCTTCTTGAAGATCATCTGAAATGAAATAAAACATTACTAGTTCACAGAGGGAGAGGTGTTTGCATTTTCAAAATTAATCTCAAGATTTCAGTGACAAAACCTGTTTTAGTACCAAGAGCTGTGAGCTGCAAGGACTCAGACACCATTAAATCCACGCTGCCTATTGTTTTAGTCTCGGATGGTTTGGGAACACCTCAACTCAAATATTCCACAAAACACATAACAATGAACAATTTGGAAAAAAAATGTGAATGGATACCCTTTAATAACTTCTGTAAAGTGGCTGCAGTACCAATCTATCCACTAGGCAAGACAGATGCTTTTGTTTCTTTTAAATGTGTATAAATAGACCAACTGACATAACTGAAAAATGCAAATGAGGAGTCGTCTGGTTTGGATAGTGCCAATTCCAAAACTGATATTGAAACAATTTCTCAGTTACTAAGAATTGGAGAGGGAGGATGGTTTATGACCTACTGACAAAGACAAATGCAACACAGTCCTCATGGCACAGAGTAACAGAATGTAACTCCTCACAGACAGACTCAGCCACTACTTTGATGTTTACAGTTACGCACATCCCTGACAAACGTGCAGCATTCTGGACCTGGCACAGAACTACAAAGGCTTCTTCCCAGCTTCAGAAGCTCGGGAATGGTTCAAGCTTGTGCCTATCCATTGGCTGTAGAATGAAGTTACATTGATTATTGCACAGAAAGTCCCCAAAACCTTAGGCTGAACAGGCCTTTACTCGCCACACAGCTTCTGTGGCTTTCACTGCAAAGAACAGCAGCACCCACTGCTCTGCTGCAGCTCTCAGACTGCAGAACAACATCTCCCAAATTCAAGTGGGAAACCTCAGAATATGTCTAAGATGAAGTCTGTCCTTCCCAGTATTCTGGAAAACACACAAACAATTTCTTAGCATCTACATTCCCACTCAAAATCATTATTTGGACGCAAGATGAATGGAACTTTTGTACTGGACTTTGTTTTTAATGTGAGGTCCTGAACTTCCCAAATCAGCAGGAATGTCAATTTAAAGTACTTATTCTAAATACCGAACAAAGAACCCTTGTTAATGCAGTATTTCTGTCCCATAGCTCAGGAAATATTTGCCAGTAAGAGAATGTGGAGCTTTAAGCATTTGACAGATATGTATGGCAGCTAAAAACTTCATAAAAACAGGTACCTCTTTCAAAAGCTGCAGTCACATCTCTGGTCAGTTCTTCTTGTTTAACTGCAAAACAAATTGTTTATTTTTTTTTATACTTAGGATATTTTATACCATTCCATTCTGACTGCCTGTGGTGGGAAAGTTCATTACTAGTCTGCTTTTGGGAGTCAAGTGAGTTTTCCATAATACTGCTGTCAATGTTTTTTAAATTCTCATTTGAAACATGTATTTCTTTGTTTAAGCAGGTTTAATGAGAGCAATTCCAATGCACATCAATGGTCACTAATTTCCCAGCAATCTAACTAATTTTTGGTGTATCAGTTTACCCTGCTACACATAATTTTCTCCTGTGCTACTCAGGTTTTTTTCCTAGTTATTCTAATTGCTTTTGGCACATGGCTGTTATTGCAAAGAATTAATATATCAGTAAACCAAACGTTTTTGGTATCACCAACAATATAAAAAGAAAATTGCTTGTGTAAGGAGAATAACCACTTAATATAATGGCTGGCAGATGAAGAAGGTGAAAACTACAATGTCTATAAGTAACATTATTTACTGTGCTCAGACAAGCATTTTATTCAACTTCATTCTGACAGGTTTTTTTCTTTGGAACAAATGACTAGCCCTTCCCTGATGAAGGTTAAGTAAATTCCTTTTTATTGTCTATATATACACTTATTTTGAGATCAGAATAGTTTCTGTTATACAAATGTTCTCAAGCCAGATGTGACGTTTAGGTGCATAAATGAGTAAAGACAACATTGGAAAGGGGGGACACAGGGCTGAAGCTCTTGTAGTGAGTCAATTCCAGACTAACACAAATTGAAGAGACTACAAGAAATACACCAAAACACTTAAAAGCTTTCAGACTCTTGTATTACACAAGATTCAGTATATTAGTTCTGTACAAATTCCTCAAATCATAATGTACCTTTAATTAAAGTTTCAATTTCTTCAAGGTTATCCTCATTTTTGGGCTCTGCTAACTTCTCATTAATTTCCATTATTTCCATAAGGAACACTGAGTCTGCATCACAGTCTGTCTCTTGTGCTGGCTCCACTCCACTCAGCTCCAGCTAGCAGAGGAAATGGGAAATTGAAAATAAATATTCCCACATCTATTTCAATGGGAATTACTTTCTTTAATATTAAGTCTTTTAGTGAGGCATACTCAGATTCACATCTGATGAACCTACAGTGCATAAACAGAGCCAGTCTGAAAATTAAATCCATATATAGGCTGACCATAAAAATCAGCAGTTACTCAAAGCCAAAAAAACATAAGAAAGGCTGACATGGGCCAAACTGAAATTCTGAATGAGCAGCCACGGCCAAACACAATGTGTGATGTGAAAAACAAATCAGTGTAAGGTGAGTAGCAAATGAGATGATAGATAAGCTGATCAATTTTTGGACAAACTTGGTTCTGGTCTCCCTTCAATCTCTGGTGATCCTCTTCAGAGGAATGCAAATTAGCACATTAAGGACTGAATGGAAGGTAGGATCCCTAACAGCACCACCAGCCCCCGGGGTTAGTTGCAGGAACAGTGTAATACCTAAAGGAGACCTTACTAGATAGAGGCCTCGGCTCAGAGGGTTCAGCAGGGTCTGGTAGGCCTTGTTGATCAGGGAAGAGTGTTGCTCAGAGTAGTACTGCTCTTTCTGCAAATGGATAGCAAATAATTGGAAGCTAATAACAAGTGGCAAAATACACTTCGTTACATGTGGATCGCCGGCGTCCCCACGTGAGGCCGTGTGTGAAACTGAGAAGGCTCCGAGGACCTGGCAACTGTGTCACTGCACTCAACTAAGGCCTTACGAACCGCAGCGGCCCCGCATCGTCCACCTCCATCGCAAATCCATGGCAGAGTCTCTTCTGAGCACCGAAAGACAAACAAAGGCGAATCCCCTCACTCCCCGAGCGGGAGAGCGGCGGGGACTCGACGCTGCGACCCTGGCACGGAGCCGAAGGCTAAAGGCGAGTTCCTCTGGCGGTCACCGAGCCCCGCGGGCCCCTCCCGGCCCGGCTCCCCCGGCCGGGGCTCCCGCCCCGCCTGGCGCTCACCAGCGGCCTCTGGCCGAAGCGGTCGGGGTGGACGGCGCGCTGCAGGCTCCGGAACCGCCGCTGCAGCTGCCGCAGGTCGATGCGGAAGGAACGGTCACTGCAGGACACAAGGCGGGTGAGACCCGCGGCCGGCCGGGCCCGCGGCCGCCCCGCCCACACTCACCAGTCCATGAGGCGGAAGAGGTCAGGCCGCGGCGCCGGCGGCTGCAGAGCCTGGCAGCCGGGGCAGAAGCGAGGCGGCCCATCGCTGCCGGGGAGCGCAGTGCCACAGCTCCAGCACGGCGGCCCCGGGGCGCGGCCCGGCGCGG
>VZTR01000751.1:1364543-1379668 GCA_013400775.1 Chaetops frenatus
GGCTGCGCTCGGGCCGCGCGCACAGCGTGCACGGCAGCCCCGGCCCGACGGCGCGAGCCCTGCGAGCCGTGAGTTCGGGTCCCGCCCCGGTTCGGCCCCGCCGCTCCCCTCCCCTCCCTTCCCCTGCCCTCCTCTCCCTCCCCGCGCCCGTCACAGGCTGCTCCCCGCCGCTTCTCCCAGGACGGTCGCGCGGTGCCGCCGGGGACGGGGCCGCAGCGCTCCATCGGGACGGTGGGGCCGCAGGTGCCGGTGTCGGTTCCGGGGCAGCAGCGCTCTGGTGGGCAGGGCAGAGCCGGGCAGGGCGCCCGGCAGTGCCGCTCTGGGGGCTCGGCCGCGCCGCTCCGCAGGGTGCGAAGCGGCCGCTGTCGGCCCGGCCCCGCCGTCTGAGCGTTTAGAGGGGGGTTTAGATTGGATATAAGGGAAAATTCCTCTATACGGGAAGAAAGGGCTGCCCAGATCGCAGGTGAAGTCACCATCCCTAGAGGGGTTCCACAGCCCTCTGGGTGTGGAATCAGGGCACAGAGTCAGTGGTGGCATTGCCAGTGCTGGGGAAGCGGTTGGACTCGATGGCCTCTGTCTTTTCCAGCCCAAAAGGGTTTCGTGATTCTGTTCTGTGTGTGGGCGGCTGCCCCAGCAGCGCTGCGAGGGCTGCGGGCACAGGCCTGGGCCTCGCCTGTGTTGGTAAACACCTGTAGCAAACGGGATGTGGGAGGGAACTTGGGAGCTGTTGTGGTTTTATGGCTTGTAATAGCAAACCCATGAGGAGAATTAGACATTAAACTGTATGGCGACCAGCTAAAACCACTACGTACAGGTGGTACGGTTGGAAGGCTCACGCACGTTCCAGAAGGCCCGGTGAGCACTGATGTGTTGGAGAAAGGGACTGGCTGTAGGGACGGGCTGGCCGCTGCAGCATTTAAGCGGAGAAGGAGGCACCACAGGCTGTGAATTTCCGGGCTGTAACGGGGCAAGGAGACGCTGTTTCTTGCCACTGGCTGTGCTGATCAGCTGCCAGGGCTGTGATGGGTGTCTGAATCCGGCAGGGCTTTGTTCCGTCATTGTGTACAGCTGGAAAAAACAAAGACAAATCTGTTGGGCACTTTGAAGAAAACGTATGCCGTTTTACAGTTCTTACTCCTTTCAGTTCTTCTCTCTTAGTTGGGGGAGCAGCCGTGGTCCCTTGCTCCATGCGGGGATGCTCTGTCAGAGCACAGCCCATGCATGTATGACCCAACGTGAGCGCTGAAGTCCTCGCAAGCAATCCGGAAATAAGGGTTAGTTCTGCTTTAGAACCAGCAGAGGCCGCTCCACGTTGTCTTTTGAAAGGAAAAGCATCCTGTTTTGCGAAACTCTTGGGGATTTACGAATAACCCAGACGTGCACGCTTTGGTTGGAAGTTTTACTTCTTTGAGCCTGAGAATGGGCTTGGACGTCAATAGTACAGTGTGTGAGTGTTTGCCAGTTTTACTGTGCTGTACTAATTGTGGGTTTTTTTAACATTCTCTTTGAAGCCAACATGTCTCGAGAGACTTCAAGTGAAGCACAGCAGTCTCAGAGTGCCCAGCAGTCACAGAGTGGTACCAGTTCCAGTGGGTCACAGAGCACTAGTCAGTCTTCCTCAAGTTCTGGGACACTCAGTTCCTTGGACACTGTTCCCACTCAGGAGCTTCCGTCCATCCCTGAGGACCAGGAATCTGAAGAGCTGGCTCCTCAGCCTTGGGGTCGACTCTTTGCACTTGGAAAAGGTTTCAGCAACTGTGGTATGTGCATACTGTGATAAACCTCTTGGTTTGTTTGTAGGATCTCAGAAAATTTCTGAGCAGCTTGGTGAAGAGCAGTGTCTTTTCATTTTCAAATTAAGTACAAGCAAATTTAGGTATGCAACTTTTGCAATAATATTTTATTCCAAACTACATCCCAGTGTTTACTCTGAGTACTTGGATACACAGCTTCCATAGACTTACAGAAATTCTGGAATGTTCATGTTCTTTTTAAGTGTTTCATTTTTTAAATGATTTTATAATTTATTTTGCTTAGTTATGTGTTCTATATTGCTGAAGGTGATCTGAAAACTACCACTGCTAAAGAGGCTAAAATTATTAAAGGATTTGACAAGGTGTAGTGCTTTGTATGAGTTGAGACACACTTGATTCTCTGGGAAGAACCTTTGTTATCTTATTCATTACCATTTGGCATCATTCTGTAGTGCCATTGTTATTAACTGCCTGCAATGTTATGTTCTCTCTCTCTGCTGTACCTTCCCCTCCTCTGCAGACTGTGTGAATGAGGAATACTGGTTTGGGAGAGACAAAAGCTGTGATTACAGTTTTTCTAAGCTAGGATTGTCCGAGACTGGCTTCTACCAAAACTATAGCAAGAAGCACTTCCGAATTTTCAGAGTAAGTGCTAAAAATGTTAACTCTCTGTCTGTTTTGGCATAATTTAAAAAGAGACTTTGGGACAGAGATCCTAAAGAAATCAAAGTATCTTCAGGGTTGACTCCTTTAACAAGACTCTTGGCAATGCACCATTCATGTGGTTTATGAATTAACCTCACAGTCTCATTTCTTGAGTCAACAAGAGTAAATTTCTAGTGTATCATGTCTTTATTGTAAAGTCATTTGTTCTTTACTGTCATCTTTCCCATTTTTTTTTCTCTTTGAGGAAATGGGTCCAAAAAATTCCTTTGTTGCCTACATTGAAGACCATAGTGCAAATGGGACATTTGTTAATAGAGAGCTCATTGGAAAAGGGAGGAGGCTTCCACTGACACACAACTCTGAAATTGCACTGTCTATACAGACCAACAAGGGTAAAATGTGCTTTAACTTAAGCAGATTTTTCATGTATTGACCAAGAGGTTGTTTCTGCATTGATTTGAATATGTTTCTTGGGAGCTGAGTTATTTTGTGAGCCCAGCTCATTAACAGATGTTTTAGTACTTGCATAAAAATTATCCATGTACCTGTCAACCCTAGGAAAAAAACTGAAAAAGAAAACTTAAAAAAATCTTCATCAGGTAGCACCTTATTAGAGTATAAACTTGTATCATTGTTTTCCTATTTTTGAAACACTTTTGGGCTTCAGTAGCTGTGCATATGATGATGGGAACAGGGGAAACAGACTATTCAAAAAAAGTTGAAAAAAACCCTGCAGATACTGAACCCAATGCTGCATAATAAATAGAAAATCCTTTTAAAAATAAACAGGGCTGGGCTTTTGTTTCTTTGTCTTTGCTTTTCCACTAAGATGCTGTCTTCTTGATTATTACTTATCTTTGATCTCTGCTGGGACATTGAAACTTTTGCTCATTTTGTCCTTGTAGTTAATTAGTTAAAAACTGTTGTGAGTTTAATACCAAAACGCAAATTTTCAGCAATAAGATCACCTTGCTACCCATAGCTGCTATATCTATATACCATATATAAGCATTATATAAGCATATATTTAGTTTTTTCTCTAGCAGGCAGAATTTTCTTAGTTGTACTGTTGAGTATAAAAGCTCACAAAACATAGCTTTTATTATAATAAAAATTTTAAACTTAATAATAGGAAAGTGATCTCCACTTGTCTTCGCAGTGTTTGTATTTTCTGATCTTACGGTGGATGATCAGATGATGTTTCCTAAAGAATTCAGAGAGAAATATATAATGTCAAAGACTTTGGGAAGGTAAGCATCCTTCTTCCCTCAGTAGAAAGGGTAAACTTTGTTATCATTGTCAGTACCTTGTGCTGGAATTATTACCAGTATTAACTGAACTGCTGTTTTAAAAGAAAAAAAGGGAAAAAAAGAGTAATAACATGTGAGTAAACATGTTCTTTACATGTTTAAAAAGTAATTTAAACAGGAATTCTGGCTTTGTCTCTCTAATTGGGGTTACCATCAATTGCAAAAACCAGTTTTTGTTTTGTTTTGGTTGGGTTTTTTTTCCGTAGAAGAGAATAACATCTGTAAATCCTTAATGAGTTTTTAAAGTTCATATATTAATTTACTCAGTTATTGGAAGTAGAAAGAAGAGCTTCATGTCAGAATACAGCTTCCTACAATATCACTATTGAGGCCTTCAGACAAAAAGGGAAAGAACTATCCAGGAAAAAGGAGAGAGAGGCTATTTTAAGTGGGGGGCTATTTTTTTCCCTTTTGGAAACAGCTGGTCAGTGAAGAATGTGGAAGTGAATAATTAAATAGAAACAAATCTGAGTGGAAAACACAATAATTTCTTTCTGTAATATAACTGCTATTTAGTAAAAATACAAGTATTGTCATATCTGTTCCTCAGATTTGTGCAGTCTAGTGTTTAAAGAACCCTTCCTAAGATCTCTTCTCCTAAATGCCTTTGCATGAAGGAAATGCTGACAGAGCTTGTCCTTCATATCTGCCAGTACTTTTGGTACAAATGGAGGAGCTGCTCTGCAAATTTACTCCTACAGTTTTGAATGAACAGCCCCTGACAACACTTGCTATTTAAATAGACTTTCTACCTCTTGAATGTTTCCTGAGAAGTACTGTAGGCTTTCTAACTGTTCAATACTTCCTGAGAAGAGGCAAGGTGCCACATTCAGAAAGTTAGAAAGCAGCAGCTCCACATGATGCTCTCATTTGCCTGCACTTGTTACACAGATATTTGCCAAGGGTTTGTAAGCACTGACAGAGCTGTGCTCTCGTTTTAGTGGTGCCTGTGGAGAAGTAAAACTGGCATTTGAGAAGAGCACTTGTAACAAAGTTGCAGTGAAAATTATCAATAAACGGAAGTTTGTGGCAAGTGGCTTGAGAGAGGCAGTGAGTATTTTGGTTTGTTTGTCTGTCTTGGCCACCTTGCAGCGGTCCTGGAATATTTGATAACTTCGGTGACTCCTCAGCTATCTTCAACAGAAGATTTTCTTACGTAATGTCCTCAGTATTTGATTTCAAAATGCCTTTTTGATCTTGGATGATGTACAGAATTCTGTAGGAAATGCTTGCTTTCATTCCTTGACCATATTCCATTAGGTTCATCATTTAGGACTGTTAATGGGAGGTATACAAGGGGTGGTGCAGAGTCTTGTAGGGTTTGGTTTATGTCCTAAAATGCATTAGATAGACAAATCATAACCAGCAGTCTTGACCAAAAACTGTGCCATCTAAGCTAATTCTGTTGAATGCTCCACCATAATACTTTTAAAGAAAATTTTATAAAGCCTTTTGGGAAGGGCTTTTCATGTGTCTAATGGCAAAAGCCACAATTTGGAGAACAAAGACAACTGGCTTAAGATGCTCTTGTGAATTATAATTACTTGTATATAGACATATAAGTATTGTACAAAACAGACACAGGAGTATATCTGGAATGTTGTGTATGGGTTAAGTTGTGTGTTCAAAGGTGATTGATTTGGATTGGAAGAAAGGCAAAAAAAAACCCCTGCTGAGTTGATTTCATTAATTGAGCCTAAGCCACAGATTAAAAGAATCTGGTTATGTTATCTTGCAAAATAGGAGAGAGTAGCATATAATTTTAGGTTGGCTCATCTGCAAAGCATCTTGGAGGGAGAAGAGCTGTTTAAATGACAATACAGGTATATAGGCAAAAAGAATTTTATATTTTTTAAATTTAGAAATTAGTTGGGGGTTTGTAACCTGCAGTGAAATTACGTGTCTGGAGCATATCTTCCTCCAGATAGTGACAGCACACTGTTTATTTAACTCACTGAAGGCACCTGATCATTTTGTGGAAATAAAACTGTATGTTATGGTCACTTAGAGTAGAAGAAGGCATGAAATGATGGTTTTTCTGGTACTGTCTCTCATTTCTCATGTGTCTTATTCCAGAACAGCTCTGTCTTACCCAAGTATTTGATTCTTTTAATAGAACCCAGCTTTAAATATCAATACAGAAATTGAAATTTTGAAGAAAATAGATCATGTGAGTGTTACTGTACATTTATATTAGTTTTTGCTCTTTACTGTATGTACTTGTTTAGTTTACTGACCTTAGTGTAGTAACTAAAGAGCAATTTTATACATTTAGAAATGTGTTAAAGGAGGCATATAATTTTTCTTGTAAGTTATTGAATGGGTCTTTTTTTCTTCTTTTAAGTATATTATATCCTAATTTTCACTGGCAGTTTCTTGAATTTGTATCCCTTCTTTCCTCTGCATGTAAAATAGATAAAATGTTGAGAGTGTGGTAACTCACAACTGAAAAAAGTCTAGGGTGCTCGTTAGTCACTTGTGTTAAGTGTTAGTTTAAGTGACATGGTTTGAAATACTGAAATAAGAACTTTAGGATTAATTTTTACAAATTAATCTATTTTGTGTGTCTCCATTTGTGTTCCCTTTTCTGTTAGCCTTGCTTAATAAAGATCAAAAATTTCTTTGAAGCAGAGGATTACTACATTGTTTTGGAACTGTAAGTAACCTGTTAGAAAGTAAATGCTTAAAAGGAAATGTCTTTTTTTTCATAGTCACAAAGAGTGTATGTAGTTCTGAACTGTGGAGGTTTTGCTTGTTTTATTTTGTTTTTTTTTGCTGGCCTCTACTGTTCTCTGAAACCTGCATAAGATTAGAAGCTAGGATATCCAGGAGAAATCATCCTTCTAGGATTGGAGGCACTCAGTGCCTGGATATTGTTTGCTCTGCTGCTGTTGTGGATTGCTGCTACTTTTTTTTATTTTTGAGTAAGAGGGGGTTGATCAAAAATCATGTAACAGCTCCCAGTGAAGACTCAGGAGATTGACCCTAACCCATGCATGTGCTGTGTCTAGGATGTTGCTCACTCATTTTCAGAAATACATTCTTTCTCTGTAGCCAGAATACCCAAATGTTTTGGTCTTAGTCTTGTCTAATGAGATGAATCTTTTGCAAGTTATATGTTGGCTTGTTAACCTGCATTTGTTTTAGGATGGAAGGAGGAGAATTGTATGACAGAGTGTCAAGGCCAGTCAAGATGAAAGAAGATATCTGCAAGTTGTATTTTTATCAGATGCTGCTGGCAGTAAAGGTGAATTGTGAATTCTACCAAAAAAAAATGTCAATCAGATACATTTTTCTGTCACTTGTCATTGCTGAAACCCATGCAAGCTATCAGCACAGCATTCTTAATAAGTTGATTTAACAAGAGAGAGATGGAAAAGCAGAATTCCTACAAAGGCGACACAGAACTTGGGTCTGCACACTGTGCTTGCATTGAGATTTGGCATTTGAAGCACAATGATTTCTAAGGTGGTTTTCTGTTTCTTTGTTAGTGGTGGCATTTTGGTGTGGGGTGTTTTTTTGTTTGTTTGTTTTATTTTGTTTTGTTTTGCTTTGTTTTTTTATGGGTGAGTCATAAGTTAGAGAGCTTTAAATCTATGTCTGCCTCTTACACAGCCATTTCAGTTATCCTGCCATTGCCATGAGAAAAAATGGAAAGCTTACATTTTAAAACAAGTTAATGGTTTGGTTTTCCTTAATTGCCCATCTGTATGCATTTAGTATCTTCATGACAATGGAATCATACACCGAGATCTAAAGCCAGAAAATGTGCTACTTTCATCTTCTGAAGAGACATGTCTTATAAAGGTAAGGAAACCTACACTTCTTGTTAATGGAGAAACTTGGGAATGTTCCTTCACATTCTTGATATTTCATTAAATATAGGCAAAAAGATGTTATGGAACTAGTAATGCAAACCATGAAGTAACTTAAAACATAGTGTTTTGGGGGTTTTTTCATAATTGTAATTTTACTTCTGTGGATATTTCAACCCATACACTGCATATGTAATTTCAAATGTCAATGTTTTTCTTTCCCCAATAAAATCCAAATTCTTGAGTTACAGATAGCATTCCCACAAATGCCCAGGCTGTATGGTGACAGGGGTTTTTTTGTTGTTGTTTTTGTTTTTAGGCAGGGGAGAGAATTAAAGTTGTGGGTTTTCTTTTGTGTTGCATTTTTTCCCCCAGAGAAAGCATTGAATAGATTTGCATGCTAAAATGCTTATTTTCCATGTAAACTCTTCTAATAGGCTACAATATCTTTATTCTGTGGTTGTCCATTTACATCCAAATGTGAGAATATTTTCTGCTAGTGTAAAGTGTGATGCTTTGTCACATTCTCCCTCTTCCTCCTCTCCCATTCTCACTTAATAATGTTTGGGGTGACTTCTGTTCATAGTCAGGTACTGGCACTGGCTTGGAAGGAAGAAACTTAATGCTACCTCCTGATGTGTGTCTACAATATGATGTGTTCTAGTACAGTCCATCCTAATGTGTAATGTGGTGTTACCATTTTTAAATACAAGATTACAGATTTTGGACAATCCAAGATTCTTGGAGAAGCTTCTCTTATGAAAACATTATGTGGTACTCCCATGTATCTTGCTCCTGAGGTTCTAAATTCACTTGGGACTGCTGGATACAGCCGAGCTGTGGACTGCTGGAGTTTAGGAGTTATTCTTTTTGTATGGTAAGATATTGTGTAGATGTACCTTCACTGGGCAGTCTTTGACATACATGGCTTGAGACTTGGCAACTTCAGTGTCTGTATGAGGAAGTGAAAGCACATTTAAAACTCTACACGTGTAAAAACACTACGAAAGCAGATGCCTTAAAATGTGGGATTTCATTGTTTCATTTGCTATGACACAATCTATGTTATTTAACTTGTTTTCTTTTATACAGCTTGTGTGGATACCCACCATTCAATGAGCAAAATACTCAACTGTCTCTGAAGGATCAAATCACTCGTGGAAAATACACGTTCATTGCAAAAGAATGGAAGCATGTGTCAGACATGGGTATGACTCCAGCACAGTGGGTAGTAAAATATCTACCTCTTTCCTTGTAGTTTTTGTTTTCCTTTATCCTCCTTTCAGCTGCATGGTGCATTGTGTGTTAAAATATTTAGTTTTTAAAGAAATGTATTAATTTTTTTTAAAGTTCATAGTTAAAGCATTAGAAAGAGCACATACTTTTTTATTGATGAGATTTCTTAGTAGTATTTAGCATAATTAACCACACAAGTATAGAGTTTGTGGGCACATACATCTATTTCTCCTCTTTTCACTTTTTTTTGACTTTATCAAGCTGGTCTACAGACTTTGCCTAAAGATTCTTCAAGTGTTGAAGCAAAAATACCAGGAATTTAAGGAATATGAGTTAGAATTCCAAAAATCAAACATTCCAGGAGAGTCCTTTCATGGTGCTAGTCTTTGAGCTGAAAGTGTCAATCACATTTGTGGAATCATCTATTATATTTGGCCCACTGTAAGTGAAGTAGTCTGTGAAACAGAGTTTTTGCATAGCAAACTAAAATGATAATTACTGTCTGTGTGCTTTTAATTTTTCATTTTACATGCACAAAATAATTGTAGTATTTACCTTGGACACTTCTTTGTATGTGCAGAGAAGTTTCAAATAAATGATGTGGTCATCCTTTGTGTGATAAACTTATAAAATGTAATTCCTTCCTGAATAGTTTGAAGCTTATTCAATAATAAATCAGACATTCATGAGAATGTACAATCTTAACATAATTTCCATAGTCCTACTGGTATGTCTTCACAATAATTTGATCAAATGATAAGTAAATCTTGCTGATATTCCCTTATGGGAGATTTGGAGTAATAAAATATGACATAAATGCTATATCTTCACAGTGTCTACTAAGCAGGTTCCTAAGAAGATGAAGGTTTGAGATTATGTTGAGCATACATGTGTATATTCTGTCTCTTCTTTCCCACCTTCCCAGATGGATAATCTGCTTTCCAAGACATTGTAAACCAGGATAAATTGTCTTTGCTTTTCCACAGTAATACTGAAGCTTTTAGGGAAGTGCTGAGCCTCCTGTGCATGCTCAGAACATAAACTGTGTACATGCTAAATATATCTATGGGTAATTCTGGTATATGGAAAAATGTTGGGTCGTGTACATGGGAAGGAAAGATGGTTACAGTCTGCAGCCCTTCCTATGCATAGAGAAAAAGCAAAGTGATCTGCCCAGCCTGTACTTTTGTGCATTGTCCTGAAAGGGTGTAAGGCACATTGTCACACACACCTTTGGTGTAGGAATATTTCAGGTAGTGAATGTACTGATCATATGCCAACCAGCTCATTTTACTATCTTAGCTCTGGATCTTGTGAAGAAGCTGTTAGTAGTGGATCCAAGCAAACGTCTTACCACAGAGGAAGCCTTAGAGCATCCTTGGCTTCAGGTAGGAATTGAGTTTTAATTGAAAGCTGGGTTGTTTGGGGGATATCTTGATGTGTTTTCAAGGATTTAGTCCCTGTGGAGACACTGCAAAAGTGGCATGGAGTAGTCTCCTAAATACCTTCTTTCAACACAATAAGCAGCTTCTGCACCCTTTCTGAGACACCTCTTCCCAGAGCTCTTTCACATGTGAGAATCAGGATGTGTTTTTTAGAGCCCAAGTCTGACTGTGGTTCTGGTAGGATGGGCCTCTCCCTTTGAGCATTGTACCAGAGTCCCAGTTCCTTGGATGCTTGTGTGAGCAGGCAGTGCAGAGCTTTTTTGGCAAGCATCCAATACTACTTTGTTTTTACTCTGCTGAGTAGGAATAAGTGTCCTTGGTTTGAGAAGGACCCAAGAGGTGACCGCTGGACCTATGAGCTTTCTTAAATATTTTTGCTTGAAGAGGCTGAAAAACATCACCCAGCCTACATCTGAGCCATTCAATGGGTTCTGTTTATTCACACCAAGCACAATGCTTTTCCTGTTCCCCCACTGGGAGCAGGAGAATTTCAGATGCTTTGGTAAAGACCATAAGAAACAGGGAGGAAGCAAGGGAGTATCCACCATTGCTCAAGTATTCTGAGACAAGAGTGGATCACTCTTTTTAAGTGATTAACTTGTCTTAATTATGGTGCTGGCCATCAGGAAACATTTCCTGGCATTCATGGCTTTTACTCGCTGTAGTTTTGTGTGTAACATCTACAGCAAGTTAATCAGATATAGATTCTTACATTTAAATTGTAATTTTGAGCAGAAAAAGCTATTCAGAAACCATGCAACTCTGATTTTAAGAATCACTGGTATGCATAAGGGGGAAGGGGAAATAGATGACTAATTTAGACAAGCTAAGAATTTGAGATATTTCAGTATATAAACTCAAGCTGTTGTTAATCTGATTATGTATTCCATGTAGGGACATATCTTACTGTTAAGTTTAATTTTGAAGAGAGGACAGAAGGTTCCAGAAAACATCATGGCCACAAATGCAGATGCCATGTAGCACTCAGCTGCTGTTCTTTGAACTGTTTCCCTTCAGGGGCTGTTACTAAGAGTGTCAGGTGTTCATAGGTGATGTAGCCTGCCTGCTTGGAAGGCCATCATCCAGCCTGTTCAGTTCTAGATATCACACACGTTGAATACTGCCACCAAAAGGGCTCCTGAGTCCTGTTACTGGGATTAGTGAGGAGTTACTGGCTCCCCTCTCCCTCTTGTGTTGTCTGGAAGTATCGACTTTCCAAGTCAGCAGGAAAAATCACATTCTCTCTGTGACCAGCTGATGCCTGTTAGCCCTCTTATGATTTTGGGAACACTAGGGGATTTTTCAGATATTAGGAGTAAGCATGTTCTGCAAATTTATTTGAACTATTAGTGCTTTCAAATTAATGTTTTCAAAACATGTGTTGTTTACTCCATTCTTTGCTTAAATCTATGACTTTAAAACCTGTTTAGCTATGTAAACCTAATACTGCTCAGTGGAAATACCTTACCTGTAATTACCAGGTACTTCATAAAACGTTTCTGAGAGGCATATAAACAATTAATTGCTGTTTCTGCCTCTAAAATCTTTACTGAAGTCTTTTGAGTGGCACAAGATTAGTTTGGTTGCATGCTGAAGAAAAAACTCAGGTGTTTGTTACATAAATAGAAAAATATTTCTTACCTTATCCATAAATTCAAATGTAGCCACAATCAAATCAGGTGACACTGGAAAAGAAAAGCTGGTCAAAATTCTATATAAAATTAAATGGGTATTCAGGTCAAAGCCTTTTTGTAGCACTTAAGAATAGTTAAATAAAAAAAAGAAGTTACTGCAATACTCCATTGCTTAGGAAAAGGACCCTCTCCACTGCCTTCACCTAAAAATCTCAGTTAAAACAGCTGAAATCCTTAGGAGCTCAATGATCTTTATTTCTAATTGTCTCTAGCAGTGAATGTCCCATTCACTTCTCTTTGAGTTTCACAATCTTTGGTTTTCCCTTCAATATTCTATATGCTACTTAGATGCTGGGATTTTTTGCAGGATGAGGATATGAAGACTACATTCCAACAGCTACTTGCTCAGACATGTACCAATATGAATCCACCAGAAACGTCAAAAATGGTATGTGCAGTAGATATTTGAAGACTAATATTTGATGCACAGAGAAACTAGACTTTGAAGTAATCTTTAATAAGATAATCAGTTAATTTTGAGACTTTAGAGAAATGTACCCTTGGGCTGTATGTGGCAGGCTGCTGGTTAGTTCTGCTTCCTGAAGAGCAGCAATGGCTTTCCATGCTTTGTCAACACTTTGTTGAAATGTATAGAAACACTCTCCTAGGCTTTAAAGAATCATTGATATATTTAGAATAAAATTGTTGAATGTATGGGGTTTTTTTAAATGGATTCAAGACACTAATGTTTAGTACTCAATTAAAAATTCTCATGCTGGTGCAAGGTTAGGACAGCATTGTGCCATTCATTTTCAGATGCTAATTAGGAAAATTGTGAACAGTAGCTGGCAGGAATGCCTTATATGAGAACCATCAGATATGATTAGATGGATCTTGGTAGAGAACCATGGGTTAGTCATGCTGCTTTTTTTGGTCACACTGTCCAACACCTGTAGTTCTGGAGCAAGCAGAACAGTCAGGTTCTGCCTTACCTGGTTTCCTGGAGCCATCCTACTGTGTTTTTCTTCCAGCGAACCACAACGAGAAAGCGTCTCCATGAAAATGAGGAAGAACATGGCTCTTCTAAGCGTGCTGTTCCTTCTACATCATTTCAGAAAATGAGGTGAAAAGGAGGAGAAAATGCCTTTGTTAATGACAGCTTTTTTTATGGAAAGCAAACTTTTTTATTGAGAAAAATCTTAATAATGGAATAAACTGTTGAAGATGTATAATTTCCAAATAAAAATAATTTTGTAAGACTGAAGTGACTGCTGTGCATGCATGAGAACCTGCACAATTAATCATGTTCTAGTCCATCCAGCTGTCTGACTCGAGGAAAGTATTAGAAAAACCCCTGAATGAAGTTGATAACAATTTTTTAGACTAACTTCATCCCCACCTACTTTCTCTGTTTCTTCTTTTCCAATTTCTAGGTTAGGCATGGAAATAATGCTTAGTCCTAACAAATGAAGAAGGAAAACTAAGCTTGCTGAGCTTCTGCCTGAGACAGAGCATTACCTGACACAATGCTGCCCACAGACTTCTGAGGACACTTAGACTATTCAGTTCAGATGTAAAACTTCTGATGGAGCTTGAGGCACTCTGGGCTTCAGGTAGAACTCCACAGTAAATGCTGGACTGGCAGACTCGCAGCACTGTGCTCTGGGGAGGGGCTGATTGGCTTCCAAAGCAACAGTTGCCATCTGCATGGTGTTTTTAACATGTGTGTACTGTTTATTTCCCAGAGGAGGGATGAGTAAGAGGAAACGTGATAACAAGTGATGAAATGAAGATGTATAAATTCAGGTCAGGGAAGAACTAGGAATTGAATTGAGAGAGAAAAACTTGCGTGCCTGTTTGGTGAAATTTTTTAGCTGTGTGCCCCTTACTAGAGGATATTAATTCAATTATTGACTGAAAGAACAGTTAAGTAACTCTGTTCTCCAACATGCATCTTCTGGTTAAAAGCATCTACTGTAAATTGATTTGTAAAGAATAAAACCTAATGCATTATGGAATAAACCCATGTCAGGTAGGAATGAAGATACTCATGAGTCACATTTCCTATATGTGCCCATTGCAGAGATCTTGTGTGTTTTGATGTATTTAATACTACCCAATGTTAATGATAAAATGCGAATTCTTGTACATTGATACCTTTCTTAATGGATTGGATGGAGAAACATCTATGGGCATCTGGATGGAAACAATACCACTGGTTCCTGTCCACTCCAGATACACTGGGGTGATAGAACAAAGGTGTCTCTGTCCTTGCCCTTTTGGTGCAAATTTGTGACTGGCACAACCTCAGGGAGTTCTGGTGCTTAGTGTAGCTCATTTGAAGTAGAAGGGAACACTCAGCTGCCATTTGCTATATAAAAGAATCAAAAGATGCGGAGTTTTTGGGCTAGATTTGTGTCCTGGTGTACTGCAAAAGCTGATACCTTTGGGCTTTGGTTACCAGTTACTTTAACAAGACCTGCATCATTGCTGATGAGAAGGTCATTCCCTAGTTCCTACTTACACTGTCAATTTGTTTTTAGATAGAAATAGAAAACTTCTATAATGTATTCCTCTATCTTTTGTTACATCCCACAGTTGTTAGATAATCAGTAACTGCTTTGCTTGGGTCCTTTCCCTGGGTCCCGACTAAGACCTGCTTTCCAATGATGTCCTAAATTTGATCTCACCCATTTGACAGCAAACCTTTGGGCTGTTGGCCATGTGTTCATCATTTGATTGCAGAAAGCTTTCTGAAGTTTCAGCCTCATTTTTTTTACGGAAGAGTAAGTTTCACTAAGGTGAAGTGGCATCCAATTTTCACTTAGATAAAAAATTATTTCTTTATCACTTATTATCCACGGCAGAAGAGTCTTCAGCATAATCCATTTTGCCTGTTCATTTCAAGAGGCAGGATGGGTCACAGCAGTTGGAAGACTTCGGTTAACCAAAATGCTGAGTCTCGCTGTGCCTGGCCAGTGCGGTGTCATTAGTGACCAGCATCACCACCTGCGGTCTGGTCGAGCTCAGGCTGCCGCTGCTTTTGGGCGACGGTCCCCCACCGCCCAAATCTATCCCCACGGCGATAGAGCGGCGCTGGAGCTGCATCCTCCGTGCGGACGGAGCTCGCGGAGAGGCGGCGGACCGGGCCGGCCCGCTGCTCTTGCCGGAGCCCGCAGAGGTGCGGCCGAGCAGCTGCCCGGGCCCGGGGCCGCCGCGGCTGGGGGAGCCCGTGCGGCAGCCGCAGGACGTCCGGCGCGGGCCC
>VZTR01000751.1:1381844-1410672 GCA_013400775.1 Chaetops frenatus
CGGGGCTCCGGGGACGCCAGGCCGAGCGCTCGGCTCCCTTCGCCCTGGGCACCTTGGGGTGCCGCGAGTGACCCCGCTGCCTGGGAGTGCCGGGCCCGGCGGAGCGGGGCGGGCGGGGGTCCCGCCGCAGTCCCGGCCGAGGTCCTGCGCGGTGCGGAGCGGCGGAGGGCCCGGGCCTGGCCCCGGAGCGGGGGTTGTGTGCCCCGAACGTGCTCGGCCGCCGCTAGCTGGAGCGGGACCCTCGCGAGCAGAGAGCTCGGATGTCGGCATGGGCATTGTGCTCGCTCTGGCGCCCCCGTAAACAACTGGAATCTCGTTAGAGTCTGCAAAGTTTGAAGGTGAGCGTGTCAGGTGTACTCGGCAGCACTGCGGAGCTTCTTGCCCTGCTTCAGTGGTGCAGAAAGTTTTTATGAACTTGCTTATGAGGGCTTTGTTACTGACAGAATTTAGAACCCGGAGAGTGGGTTCAGTCAGCGCGTGTTGGATGACAGCAGATGTCACGAAATTGGCTCTGCCCGTGCCCTGGAACGCAGACTGGCCATCAGCGATGCGCGGTATTATTGCTCCGGCCGGCAGCCTGCGCTCCCGTAGCTGGATGTTGCAGCCATAGGGATGCCCCTGGTTGTCGCCAGGGAACAGAGTGTTGAAATCCAGCGAGCTTAGTGCCTGTGCCTTTTTGTCCTTCCTCTTCTTTTCTTGGAGTTGTTAATCATTTTAGTGTCTTTCTTTTTTCTTGGAGTTTTTCACAATCTTGGATAATATCTCACCTGTTTTTATTTCTGGTGTGAAACAAGAGTCTTCAGGTGCTAATGGAGCCCTTTATAGCCTCTTTGAAATGGGTATGTGTCAAATGGATAGATTCCTAAATGGATTAAGTGGATGTGCCTTGAATGTTGCTTTAACAGGTGTTACTCAAGTGAGGTTACTGTTCATGCCTGGTTTTTGCTGAATTACTGGTTCATCACTCCCTGGTCGCTGTCTCTGTCTCCCTGTGGCTCACTGACAGATCAGAGGGAAAGGTCTGTTTCCTCACTGATAGTTTGTGATTCAGTTATATACATATATGTATATATAAATGAAATTATTATTAACAATAACTATTTTTAAAAGTATGTATGGATCAAAAAGTAGTTTAAATTTAACTATGGATTGCATAGTCATTATTACAACTTTTAGCAACATATGGCATACCTTAAATTAGGGTGGATCTAACTGCTGTCACAAGTGCAGATCTCTCCAAGCTCAGTATTGGAAGCTCACAATTGCTTTGCATTTTTAAAAAATTCTTTAAGAAAAACCATTTTCTATAGAAAATTTTGTATAAGCTCCAGTTAAGAAAAAAATCTGTTGCCTTCCTGTTGATAGGTTCATATCCTGTGGTGGCTTAAACCTCCAGTTTTGGTGGCCTTTTGTTTCTTTGCACACTATTTCTGTTGAAATTCTGCTCTGTTTAGTGGAAGGTGCATGTGGTTGGCAAGGTTTCATATCTGTTCATGAGTGTGGTACAGCCTGGATGAAGTGCTGGCTGCTGGGAGGTTTCAGGGGCAGACTTTATGTGCTTTATTTGTTCTTGGACTCTTGTTGAAGCCAATTTCTATTGCAGAACATCAGTAATAGGGAGAGAATATGGAGAGAAAACATAAAACCGTTTTACAGATTAAAATACAAGAAGTTGTGTAGAAGTTTTCATAGAAGGGGAAGCTCAGTTACAGATTTAAGCTGATTTTGGGAACCTGTATTTAGCACAAGTTAGTGTCACTCTTCAGAATCCATTAGCAATGACAATTTTTCTGCTTGCCTCTTTTTTTTTTTTTCTTCCTGATGATTCAGTAAGTATCTTGAGCTATTTAGATAATTTAAAATACAAAAATGCTACATATCACACAGTATATGTTTTGAAAATTATAAAGATTTTTTTTAAAGGTGTCTTAACTGTGGATGTGCCACCCAAGACATCAGCTGCATAAGGCATATTTATTTGCATTATGTAGCATTAAATAAAGGGAATTACGTGCAAACCAACAACCTCTCAGGTGTAACACTGGTGTTTTGATAAAGCATTTACTTTTGTACCACATTGTTTTCTTTAGTCCTCTGGGAGCAGAATCTGGATTTGCTGTTATGTCTTCTCACTCATCTTACTGGGAATCTGCTCTCTGTGGCTTTCTGGATAGCAATGTGCTGTTCAGACACAGCTTTCGGTGTGTCTGGGCACTTCTTTTATTTGATGGATGTTCTGTAGAGAGGACTAAGTTTAGCAGTCTTGGTCTCTGAAGACCAAAGTCCTTGTAAGGTAAGTTTTGGTGTGTATTCAAGTTCCTGTTTGCTTTGGGGGCAGTTGGGAGTTCATTTCTTCTTGAAATGCCAAAGAAGATTGGGGTGTCTGTTGTAACACCCCACTTGCATGGTCATCAGGGTTGAATCCTGAGCACCTACTGCTGGAGGAGGCTTTTTCAAGGCAGGAAATCTGTTGCCAAGTCTGATCTGAAGCAGATATTGTGGAAACCTCTGTCTGACATGACCTCTGTAGTAGGAGCTGGTTTGTTGTCTTATGCTGGTTTGGAGAAGAAACATTGAGAAGCTCATGCCATCTTCTACTTTCCTAGAAATATATTCTAACTCAGACTTTCTCACTAGATCCCCTTCTTGTTCTGCTGCACTAAGAAACTCCTTCTTTAGCATAGGTTTAGTACATGCAAGCACCTTCTGTAGCAAAATGTTAGCCCCAGTATGTGCATTACCGTCACCTTCCACTGTATTAACAGGAGGAGAGCAGTGGTGACTGGAAAGTGGGGATCACTTTCTAATGAGTACTTTTTGTGTGTTGGTACCATAATCATAATCTTTTTTTATTTGTGGTTTGAGTGCCAGAGTGACTCAGTTTTACTGTTCTCGGGTTTTTTCTTCTACCTCATGATGTTTTACTGCCTTACGTAGTTCTCATGATATAAATCAGGAATTAAATAGCAACATATTCCACAAATTACCATCATAGTTTCCTCTTTTTTTTCATGAGATTATTTAGTGTCACAGGATATTAGAGGCAGAAACCACTTCACTTGGACCGAGAGGATGTCTCCTCATGGATTCTCCTTGTTGTTACAGACTCCCAGTATGATTCTGGAAGGATCATTAACAGCTTTGTGGGTTCAAACTGCCAGAAAAGACAGCTGTTGTTGGACTTTTCTCACTGGTGCTCCTCGAGATTGTGCTGGGTGCTTTGTGCCCTCACAGAGGCCCCACTAGTGAGGGCTCAGTAGCTGTTGGTGGTCCTGGGCAAGCATCTCCAGTGGGCTGAGCACACAGTCCCTGTGGTCAGGCAGAGGGGTTGGTGAGATGCCACTGCTGCCCCTGAGCTCTCCAGGGAAGGGCTGTGCCTTCACACCAGGCCAGGCCTCCTGCTGGAGGCAGTTATGGCCACAGCTGGTGAGGAATCTATTCCTTGAAATATTTATCTTCTGAATAACTGAAGTCCATGGCTAGTCGTGGTACTGGTTGTGGAAGCTGCAGTTGTTCACTCTGAATGGGAGAAAAACGTGGGAACTACACGACACTTGGTATTTCTCCTTGTCCCTGATGCAGGTCAGTGACCAGGAAATACACAGAGACAGAGGCAGCAGCCACTTTTAACAACACATGAAGAAACTGCTGCCCCTGGCACCTGTGTGCTCACCGGCCCTGTTTCCTGCAGTACCTCCAAGCCTTCTGGTGACTAATTACCTTTCTCAGGGTTTCCTCATCTTTGTGTTTGAACACGTGCCCTTGTAATAACTGCTGAATCTTCATATTCAGTTCTTGCCTTCAGGTCACAACAAGCTGTCCATGTGATGAAGTTTATTGTCAGATGCTCACAGATGTGTGAGTTATTGCACTGCTTGAATGAAGCAATGTGTTCAGCACTAGCATTAGCAAGAATACTATAGAAAAAGCAACTACACAGGTGAATGGAAAAGAGGTTTTGGGTCAGTCTGCAATACACTGTAACTCAGTCTACTACAGGACAAGAAACAGTACATTTGCAGACACAAAGGAGATTGAGGTGTTAGGAAAAATGTGTTAATGATGAAAATCCTGAAGCAGTGTAAGGAGACTGCCTGAGTGAAACATGGGATCTCCTTCAGTAGAGAAGTTAGAAAAAGTTTGGACAAACACCAAACACACAAACACTGTCAGAAAAAGAATGGATATAGTAAGAAAAGTAATAAATCAATAATTTCTAACTTGATGTTTTTCTATTCTTGTTATTTGACTTAAGGAAGAAAAGAAAAAAAAGAAAAGTCTATAGACCAATTGATCCTTGTGACAGGATGTCAGTTTGCAGCTTGCTTCCCTTTCCACCTTTAAAAATATGCCCCAGCTGGCTCTGGTCATGTCTTTAAGCCCTGTGGTTGTTGTGTTGTGGTAACAATATGTGATATTCTTAAACATTTTCAGTCTGCAGGACTGAAAACTAGATGACACCAATCTTGATTATAGTAGTCTAAACCTTTAATGAATATTTTCAAGTACTTTGTATGTCACCATATGTATTGAGTTGCCTGTTGCCAAATACTATTACTGCACAATTCCCAACTGCCTTGTGATCAGAGTTGGACTAAGATGTTCTTGCTGAGTCTTGAGTATCCTTGGTAGAGAGTAGGGTTTTCATGACAGAAACAGTTACTGACTATGAAGGACTGGTGGAGGAAAATGTGAAATGTAGAAGGTTAAATAAGGAGAACGTTCCAGAATCAGTGGAACTAGGACTTTATACAGCTCACTTTAAATTTACAATTTACAATTTTACAATTAGAAGGCTTGAAGCTTTTTTTCTTTGTTATTTTGTATTACCTGAAGTTGTCAATGTGGGAGGGTGGCTCTGCCAAGTATAACTGTTCTGTTGTTAAAATAAATTATATATCCCACTTATTTCTGTGAGTGTATGTGATTCTAAATACTCCTCCTTCCCTTCCAAATTATGAACAATTGGCAGCTGCATGATGCTGGATGTAGAGGTTTGTGAGCAGAGGTTGCAGTGCAAGATCTTCTGTTTGAAGGGATTTTATGCATTTTTCCATTGTCTGTGTATGACTGTGCTTCTGTGTGATCTGCATATCCACCTTCAGATGTACCAGCATCGTCTTTGTATTCACAGCTGCCACCTGTTCTGTACCTGGCAACTCTCCTTAGTGCTGTAGAATCAAACAGCGTGGCTGAGGCAAAAAGCACTTCTGAGTGTGTGGAGTGCAGCATATGCAAACAGACTGCAGCTGCTTTTGTGTCTAGAAGACATCATTTCTAGGGAATGATGTGTTTTGCAAGACTCTTTCTGTTACTACTGTACCCTCAAAAAGAGATTCAATGGATAAACAATTTACTTTTTTGAGTATCTGGTTCTGAATTCATAATTTTTTCTAAAGTGACGCTGGTGGTTTTAATTTCTGCTGTACAGTTTCTAATAGTTTGGTCTCTTTTTTTTTCCTTTTAAGAGTATCACTTCTTAACACTAACACACAATTTCTCCCCCCTCCCAGATTTCTTTCTGTGGATCAAAATCCTTCAGAAGAAAGAGTCTTGACAGTCCCATGTTGAGCAAAGGTGAATTTGTTGAGAAGGTTCGCCAGAGCAACCAGGCTTGCCATGACGGCGATTTCCACACCGCGATCGTGCTGTACAATGAGGCCTTGGGGGTGGACCCTCAGAACTGCATTCTCTACAGCAACCGTTCTGCAGCCTACATGAAAATCCACCAGTATGACAAGGCCTTGGATGATGCCATCAAAGCACGACTTCTGAATCCCAAATGGCCAAAGGTAAGGGAGTGTTTTTGTCTTCTGAGGGAGGAGTAACTCCTGTGGGGTTATTGATCACATATGTAATACCCGGTGTAAATGCGTACATATATTTCTGTACTAAAGTCTGGTTTTGCTAAAAGCTCCAGGTAATAATATATTTTCTATTTAAAAGTTGTTTGACTTGAATTACCTGTTGGGTATTAAACAGTTTTCTGTGTAAGCATACTGTTCCCCAGTGGGAGTATGCTACTATTTTACTGTTTTAACACAGCATGGTTCCTGGGCTGTGAAGACCAGACATCTGTTTTAATGTTTAATGTAGTCAGCAGTCATCAGCATCCAGGAACATGTGGTTCCAAAACTTTGAGAGGTAGCATAGAGATTCTTATTAGTACATTAGAATGATAAGGCCTTTCAGAATAGTGTTCAAAGAGTGTTTGTGTGTAGTACATTTTGGACAAACATTTGAAGAAATACACATCTTGGCATTCTCCTTAAGACCTGACTATGTAAGGAAACATTTGTAAAGAGTAAATGATGTTGGTTGCCTCGTCCTTCTGGGCTTCTTTCCCACCAGCTGCCATTGATTGCTCCAGTAGCTGCCTTGCCTTGGCTAGTCCAGGGCCAGCCCTTTGCATGCTAATTGATTTTAACAGCATCTGCTCCAGATTCCATTTCTCCTGGCAATCTCTCACACATCCTTGCACTTTAGCTAAAGGTGCAGTTTAAGAGCAGACTCACCACCCAGGTCCCTCTCCTCAGAGCACGTGGCAAGCATGGTGCTCTCCACCAGCTGGGCACCAAACTATTGAAGTTTTCTTCTATTTCAAAGCAGACTTAGACCACTCTAAGTCTTGTATTTTGATTTGCAGATGTTTATTAGCCTCTGGGAAGGCTTTTTCATATTCTTCCTTAAGTAAGACCTGAATCTAGTCCACATTAGAAGAAACTCCTGCTTTGTCAAGGAGATGAATTATAAACTTCTAAGTTGTGTTGTTGAGTGTGGTCTTTCTGTGGGTCATTAACTGGTTTGTATTACTGAATGTCATAAAAGATTTTGTACTAAGGACTCTGTTTAAAAGTAGAAAATTTCACTACTGTCATTAAACTCTAGCTGTCCAGTTTGGTTGGCTGAAGAGAGCTGAAGTGTAAAAGCCAGGGTGCCTGTGCTCAGTTTTTATCCTGGTTCTAAGAAGACTGGCAGAGAGCTGTCTTAGATGAAAAGCTGTGAAAAGATTTCATGAAAGAATACTTTCAAAATGCCAGTCACAGCAGTATAACTTCCTTTGAAATGATCAGTGGAAAAGACTTGTGAATCAAAATAGAAGATAAGATGGAAAAGATTTATGAGCTTAAAAAGTCTATGTTAAATGAAGGCATTACTTACAGTCAGTTAAATACAGAAATAATAGACTTATGTATTGATGCAGTACTAAGGTGAAATATTAAAAAAAGCCCCCAAAACATTATTAGTAATAAAAAAAGGAAACTTTTTTTTTTTTCAGGTGGATCATATCAATGAGTTTAAAAACATGAAGTGACTTTGTTTGAATTCTGGTTCTGTTATTAAATGTCCACCTGACCTTAAGCAAACTCTATTTCTCTATTCTTGTTTTACAAAAAGTCAGGAGTCACTTCTAGAGAACATTTTGAGCCTCATAGGTAGAAAAAGTACTGGAAGACTTAGATGAAGTTTCTGTGATGACATAGCATCTGTTCTTGTTTTATTCCATCAGTCTGTAAATTATATCTTTCTCTGTGATATAAAATGTTTATATACTTCAAAAGTTACTTTCAGTTGGCAGTGGAAGAGTCAACATAGCTTTTACAGGCATCCTGTCCTGAATAAAGCTCAGCTACAGTCACTGGTTGTATCTTCCTTTTTATCTTTTCACAGTGGTATCTTTAGTTTGTCAATGCCTCACACACTTCCCTCTGTTCTCCTGAACCCTGATAATCCCATTTGGAACCTTGTCTTTAGTTTTCAACTTTTAAATATTCAGTGGTTTTTTTTCAGCTCATCCCTCAGTATTTTGCTTCAAAGGCTGTGTCTTTGCAATCTTTTGTTGTCATGGCTCTTTTAAGACTTTGTACGTAGAAAAAGATTTTTCATTTCACTTGGGCTGAAGGTACAGTAGTAAATATAAACATGAAATGAATTTCCCTTCAAGGCCTTTCATTATCTGGATTGAAGGTCAAAAAGGTGTTGAGCAGAAATGATTTGTAGAGGTTGGAGTTTGACTGTGCTGCCTGCCTTCATTGGCACAATTATGATAGAAGTCTCATGAAAATGACTTGGCTTGACTTTCAGAAAAGTGAGTGTGGCTTGACTTTCAGAAAGGAGCCATCATGCTTCTACAGTAACTGAGATAATGGAAACCCTCAGCTGAATGAATTATTTTTTTTATCCTCTGCATGTTTGTTCCACTGGAGTTGTGATGTTCACACCCTTCTACATGGTACTTCCCTTTCAGTTTGAATTGTTGTTTCCACAAATCATCTGCAATGACTCTTGATTTTCGAAGAGAATTAAAAATTTTGCCACTCTCTGTTACTAATTTGGCATTTCCACGATGAGGGTGGCTGTTGGCCTGTGGCACTGAGACCATTCACTGCCACTGTGACTTGGTTCTGTATCCTGAATTTGTGTTAGTTTGGTGAGGACTGGTTGGTCAGATATTAGAAAAAAATTCTTCAGAGAAAGATTGGTTCAGCATTGGAATTGGCTGCCTGGGGAGGTGGTTGTCACTGTTCCTGGAGGTGTTTAAAAAAAGACTTGATCAGGCACTCAGTGCCATGGTTTGGCTGGCAAGGTAATGTTAGGTCACAGCTTGGACTCAGTGATCTCTAAGTTCTTTTCCAACCTAGTTTATTCCATGATTTTGTATTCCTTATTTTCAACATTTACAATTTCTAAAAGGTGTATTTGTATTTTTATTATGTATTTAATCCTAATTTTAGCTAGAACAAGGAAAGCTGTACTTTATGGAACTAATTAACTAGTCTGGTATGTTTTAAACATAGGCATTTCAAGAATATCTGATACCAGAAAACAGGCAGTGGTGTTTAGAAGCTTAGAGGAGGTGCAGATGGTCAAGTGTCAGTTTGCAGAGTGTCCCTACACAGTACAGAGATGTTTATTTATTTCCTTGTGTCTGTCTGTGTAACTTGTCAGCCTGAGACAACAGGATGGCTCTGTCTGAAGTTGAAAACTTGTATATTTCACTGTCAACCTTTATTTACCAGAAATTTTTAAAAATAATTGATTTTTATTGATAGAACAGAACTGGGAAGATCAAAACTTCTGCATATGAAGTCTAAGTGAGTTTATTAATTAGCCAGAAGAGGGAGCTTAGTAGGGACAACTGGTATTTGGTTTGAAAGGCCTGAGTTTTAAATATAGAACCTTACTTCTATTCATTTAGGAAGTTGAAAAATTAACCTGAATGGATTTTTTGAATTTTGAACTACTAAATGTAAGTTTCTATATTTCTTTTCTTCCTTTGGGTACAAACTACATTTCTTGGGTGTGTAGTTTATTAATTCTTACTTTTTTGCTCCCAGTACACTTAGTGCTTGTTAATTCAGTTCAATACAATCTGTGGCTGAAACTCATTCTCTTAACTTCCCCACACCATCCCCACCCCAAAATCTTTCTTTAAAGCATTAATTAGTGTGGGTTAATGAGCAGGTATGTTTATGCAAGTGCATATGCTTATCTGTGCAGCTCAAAACATGAACAATGGGAAAGTGATGGCAGAGAGAAACATCAGATCTCTTACAGACCACAATAACTTACTGTGTGTGGCTGAAACATGTTCATTACAACTGCACACAAACCTGTTCATAGAGTTTGTCTGACAGGGCTGGCTTGTAAGTTCTGCTATTTGAAAAATATTTTGTGTACATAGCGCTGAGAAATGCAAGGATAACAGAATATTTCAGGAATTAAACTGAATTTTGGAAATATCCAAGAGGAAAATCAAATCAGACTAATTTTGTTCTTTGATTTCCCACTGAACAGTTTTCTTTGTTTTGCTGTTGATCGTGTTCTAGAAAGTTTTTATTCTATTTCCCTTCATAGCTTTGTGGCCTTAGGCATGGCACATGAAAATGGAGAGGTATATATTCTGTGACTCTGACACCTGAACAGTCTCTCCTTGGTTCCTGCTGATTTAGAGATATTTTAAAATCCTCACATTATAGGAAAAATGCTGCGGCTTAAATGGTTTAAATTTGGACCTAATTCTGTGCTGAAATGTAGATTTCACTACCCACTGAGTGCTGGCTCAGTGCTGTAACTGCTAACAAAAGGTACAAACAGCCTACTGCTACTGAACAATTAACTGTGTTTTTGCATTGATTTATTCTCGTAATCTCTCAAAAGAAAAGTTGTTCATTAACAGCAGATGAAATGACTTTGTCAGACTTGAACACATTTTGCTAACAGGAACATTCAAAGCCTAAAATAAATGGAAACAAGAATCACAAAGATGGATGTTTTCAGCATTCTGAGGGGTACCTTGATTTTATTTGATTTCTTCATTGTGTGTGAGTAGAAAGATGTTGACTGTAGCATTCAGTGACACTGTGGTGGTTGAGGAGCAGCATTTCCTGAAAAGCACAGTGGGTTGATGAATGAGAGGGCCAAGCTGGCAAACAGTGAAGATTGGGATTCAGGAATCTGATTATTGCAACTGTTCAAGCCACTAGGCAGGGAAAAATGTTATTTCTTAAAGTGGAACCACCTTTTTGTATCAACCTTTTTTTAGACCTGGAAGACCTTTTAGAGAAAAGTTGAATAGTCTGGAGAATGTAGTTGGTGCAAAAGGAATGCCCTGTGCATACGTAATTCAAAAGTAACTAGGAAGAATTACAGCACTTTTCATCAGGCACAAGTTTCTCTTATGGTCTTTGTCTCTCCTAATTCAAAATTAATAGTCTCAGTTTAAAAATGTGGCTTTGTATCTCTAGTGAAGAACTATGAAAGAACAGAAAGAAAGGGGAATTGTGAGCCATGAAGCCTTTGGGTGTTTGCAGCGCAAGAGGGGTTTAGGTGTTGTCATCTCACTGTAGGGGGATTTGGCAGAATAGCTTGCACTGCACTGCTATTTCCTTAAGTGACTCCAGCTGTCAGTCATGTGACCAGGACTTTTACAGGAAAAAGGGACACTTGTGTGTCCTCTTGCACTTCTCCTGACTGCTTGTCCCTCTTAATAAATGAACCTTCACGTGCTCGAGGATTCCCTAACGACCTCAGGGTTTCTCAATGAATTGCAAGCAGAGCGCTGACCCTCGGCCGCATGTAAAACTTTGGAGCGAAGAATGTGGCTTGACCACATAACTTTTGTCATGAATAGACCTCTTGATTTTAATTTGATGAGCAAGGAACTTTCCAGTCCTGTCCTTCAGCTTAAAATCTGTCTTTAATTTCCAGAAAGTTGCATTCCAGTTTCTCAGACATAAAACCGTTTAACAGACCTTTTTTCACTTTGCTAGAACTTGCTGTGCTACATTATTGTGAGATCTGTGCATTTCTTTCTTTCTTTTTGTGTTGCAAAATCACAGCATAGTTGGAATTGGCTGGGACCCCTGGTGATGATTGCAGGGTCAGCTAGAGCAGGTTGTCCCTGAATATTGTCTGGTTGGGTGGAGACTCCACAGGCTCTCTGGCCAGCATGTTCCTGTGTTTGACCACTCTCACCAAAAAGTTTTCTGCTCCCTCCCCGTTTGTTTTTTTTTCCCCCAATTAGATATTTGAATAATGAGCATCATGTAGTATTCTGACAGCTTTATGGAGTTAATGTTTTTCCTAACAGTCAGGTTCTCTGCACCAGGAGTGATGGTTATGGTGTTGCTGGGGGAAAACTGCTGTGCAGATAAGTTGTATAGGTTTCCCTAAATTCTTAAAATTACAGCAGTGCAACATGAGAGTGGGGAACAAGGACACAGTGGATGGATGACACTATAGTTATGTCATCCTAAAAAAAAACCCATATATTTTCACATGTAATGGTGGTCTGTCTTAGACAAATACACAGGAAAAATTGCTCCTTTCTAAGAAATCAGCTTACTGCCTTAGAATTGGAAAAGCTTACAGAGGTACTTGAGTCTCAGCATGCAACAAATCAACGCAAATTTTCCAAGCACTTACTGTAGAATTTCACTATTTCTTCCTTTGTTTTCTGGAACCCTTTTATATATGGAATAAAGCAACTTAAAATTTTCTTTTATGGAATTAACTGCAGTTATTCTACTTAATCTAAATGCTGTAATGTAAATGTCTCTCCTGGAAGGTGCTGGCTTTTTACCTCACAGTTCTCTTGCCACTGGAACTAGTTATATTAGTACGCAGGAATGGTATAGTGGTTTTTATTCTTTGTATATCTGAATATCCGAAGCACAAATGCAGAAGTAATTCTGAAATGCAGAAGTGAGGATTGATGTGCAAGGGTGATAATTAAGAAGAAATATCGTGTTACCTGCTCATTGAAATTCAAGCACATTACCACTATACAGCATGTTAAAGACATTTGGGCTGCCCTCATTTATTTACACAATACTGGATTTTGTACCCCATAGTTGTAGACTAAAACCTTAGCATGTGTTGTTACCTCTTTTACTCACCTCTCCAAACCTTGAGGGGTTAGTTTCCAGGTGATTTTCTGCTTAGTTTTTAGTTCTTCAGTGGTTTTTCCCTTCAATTTTGCTATTTTAAAGAATGAGATATATATTCCTTGTTTTTACTCAGCATAGAAGGACTGCATTTCCTCATCCTGCAGATTAATTTCTTTGCTAATATTACCATAGTAGTGACTCATTCTGAAGTTGTGGAATTGTGGAGGAGTGGAGTGATGTGTGGAGAAATGAGTGAAGCACATGAGAGGGCGCTCTGTGCTCAGGCGTTCAGCAGGGCCTGGGATCTCATTTCAGCTCTATGCAGATATTCACATTTTTTAGATACTTTTAAGTGTAATTTAGTTAAATTCTTTCCCCAGTTGGTGCTGTTCTTGCTGCCCTGTGTGTTTGTTTGACATCAGGCAGGAATGGCTGGCGTGGCAGTGCTGGCAGACCCGGCTCCTGAGGCTGCAGTGTCACTGATGCTCGGCAGTGGAAGGAGAGCAGCTGCTCTGAGCTGTGCTTTCTGAAATGGTTTGCTCTACACTCATGTTATCTGTACACATTTGGGTTTCTTTGCGTTTTAATTGTTTGCTCTAATTTTGTTAACCCAGTGTCTATAAGCCACTTGTCCCCTCTATTTTTCCTTTTGCAACAATTATATTATTTGCTGTATTGATTAATCAAATCTCCAGCAACTGTCTCTCAGGTGTTTTTGTTCTGCAGCAGATAGTCCTGTTTTTGTTAGGGCTTGCCATCTTAGGGTTTGTCCTAGCTCTCTGAATTTATGCTGTAGTTCTGGTTGGCCAAGGACTAGAATTTGAGCAGCACTACCTAAGAGGTTGTGGATTATAAGGAGTGCATGAAGTCCTCCTCTCTTTTGAGAGCTGCCCATTGGTGGCTGAGTGACAATAAAGAACATGAGGGTGTTTGAGGGGATTCAAGGATGCTGGACTTGGTTTCTCTGTAATAGACAGGAATTCTCTTATAAAACTGCATTTCTTGCTTGACTATACAGGCTGATACATCATGGCATTTCTGGACATGACTGGATCCTCATCAAAGACCTGTAATCTCAACCAGTCTCTGAGGAAATCAAATTAAATGGAGAGTTTGTGAGAGAAGTAGATAGGAGGAAATACTAAAAATGGAGGAAGCTGGAAATTGCCTTGACTAGCAAGTCTGTAGGAAGCACTCAAGGATACCATTTACACAGTGTGCTGCACTGTGCCAAGGGCAAAAAAACACAACCAATTAGCAGGGGCCTTGCTGAGAGCTCCCTGACAGCTGAAAATACATCCAGGGCTTAACATTCCATCTTCCTGGCCTTATAGTGCCAGCAGGGGTTTGTTCAGGTCATTCCATCTCACTCCCAGTAGCCAAGTCAGATGTGAAGTGTCTGTGATCTGACAAGTAGGAAATGCAGCATGGGGATAATTGCTGCATTAAGCTGAGGCATTTTCTGAGACAAGAGCATTATGACAGTTCAAACTAATGCAAACAGGGAAGAGATTTGTGGCAATTATTTTTATTTCTATAAATCTGTTTTCCTCTAAGTCACTGCTCCATTTGTGTCTGAGGGCACTGAGGTCTGAACTGCTGGACAAAGCAGGTGACATTTCCCTTTTGCCACAAGCATCTCTGTACATGATTTCTCTTTTGCTCCAGAGGGGAAAATATAAAGCCCCTTCTTTTATATGGAGCAATAGAAATAAATGGCTGATAGTTCACTATTATCCACTAACAGAGAATTTACCCCTGAAGTTTAAAAGAAAGGTTGAGCAATACTATGATTTCTATCATGTAGTGAACAGACACTAGTTTCAATTTTGTTTTCTGTATTTACATTAGTTTTGACCTCTTCCTTTCTTTCCTTCACTCAGGAATGTCAAGTTTCTGTCCTGGAAGTCAAATAACTAAATTTCTCTAGAAGTTCTTAGAAGTCTATCATAGACACAAAATTTTTATGCTCTTCAGTGCAGTTATTTTTGTAATTTCTGATGACTTTACCAGAAGTTGGCAGTGGTATGCAAATTCCTGTATTGCTTTCTTCATTCTAAAACGATTGAGGAACCAGCTCATAGAAAAAATAGGTCATATGAATATTGATGGATATAAAAAAATATAATAAAGACCTTTTTCTTAGTGTCCAGTATTTGAGACTATTCTCCCCAGGCAGTGTATGTGACGGCTTTTGTTAGTCTTGTCAGGGGCCTTGGTCTGTAAGTGTGAAAACTATTCCTTTAGTTTTTCTTGTGTTAGAACTAATACAGTGCTCACTTCCCCTAATGGAAAACTTATTTTTTATTTAGGCAAGTGTTAAATCCATGGTTTTATGATTAATTTTAAATGAACTTCTTCAAAGATGTATACCAAGCCCTAGATATTCTGGATGCTAACAAAGGGAGAATGTACTTGGATGAAGTATTTCTTAATAGAAGCTTGTCTCATATGGGAAATGGAAAGAAACTTACTTGAAACATTTCATTAAAAGGGTACTTCAGGCATAATTTTCCAGCCTTTTTCAGGGTGAAAAAGGGGGTTTAATATTTGGCACGGGTTATGTAGTCTGTATCTTACTCCTTGTGGTGATCTGCTTGCAGGTTTTTGTCCCTCACAAATAAAACACAAAAAGCAGTGCCAGACATGGCAGAAAGGGGAATGTGAATTATACAAAATAAATAATTAAATAATATGATGATAATTTAATAATTCCTAATTTACATTACTAAAGGTTATTTCATTAATGCACATCCTCACAAGCACTAGAGAAACCACGTATCAGACTCATGGAATCATACATAGCCTTCTGCTGTCTCTTTGAGAGCTCTGTTCCCTGATAGAAGGTATTGGCTCTTCTTCCATGAGAATTTCTGTGCTGAGACTGTAGGGCCACATTGTGGAGTTTAAGCTCTGATAGGTGTGAGATGTTTAAGGAAACAGGATCCGTGGGGACTGTTTTCCTAGCAGACATATCAGAAGGCTGTCAGAGATTCAGGGGCTTTCTGTCCTGGGGGTTGCATCTGAGCTGCTGTACCTTCGTTATCACTGATGGACTTCTCAAGCACTGAATTTCTGAGCCCATTTGTCCTATGAAGCCATAACATCTCGTAGAATTCAGTTTCGTAATTTTTCTAAATGTGTGAAAAAGCTGGTAAAAGGTGGTTTTATTTTTTGTTGCCATGGTAACATTCAGTTCTGTGTTTGCTGGACAGCTCCCCCGTGAGTTGGGCAGAGCATGGTTGGGTCCTGCCTCACTCTGTTGGACTTTCGTAATAACTCAGGTTAGGAATTCTGGACGTATTTTCTTATTTTTATTTTCTTTTGATTTTTTTCTTGTACCATAATTCAGTCTTCATTGGTCCAAAATACAAAATAATGGCTCTCTTTTGCTTTTCCTTTACCAGATGAGTAGGAGATGGAGAACAATCTAGTATCAGATTTTGTTGTAAGTGTGACCTTTAGCCCCCCTCAGTTATTTCACAGGAATATCTGTAAGATTCTTGGTTAGCTTTTGGTTTTCAGTGCTTAGATATCTTGTTTTGGCCCTGATTGCTCTCCTGCAGGGAGCCACAGTGTTACTGAAGGTTTGTATTCACTAACAGTGATTAATTTTAATGACAGTTGTCCTGAATCTTCTCCCATGCCTTTAGAGATACATGTCAAGCTTCAAGGCCTCTTATTCATTTAAATCTTTGCTGGGAACACAGAGTAGTAGTCTCACTCTGGAGAATTCAGATGTGCTATGTGCTCATGTTTATTTTATGGTGATACATCTCATTCAGTTGCCATTGTTACCAGGCTGTGCAAGGAAATTACTTTTTATCATGAGTAGGGTGGATAGGAAATGCATGCAACTGTATTTCAGGGAGTAAATTTTTCATGGTTATAGCCCATGGGTACTAAATAAAAAATGTCAGCTTCTTGGATTGGGTTGAACTCTAAAAGTGTGCCGAGAAATAATGGGTTTTGTTACTGTTTGGGAAAGGACAGCTACAGCACTGAGCCCTCCTAGGCTTAAAGCAGAAAATATGTGCACTTAGCTCAGATGGAAATGTTTGGTATTGCAAGGTACAGTTAGCGAGGCTTTGGAAAGCTGTAACAGAATAGGGAATGCAGCAGAAAAGGAATGTGAATTAAGAGGAGTGTATATAGCTTTTTAAAGAGCCTAAATTAGTGTTCCAACGAATAATAAAAAAAAAAATCAGTTGCCTGTATGATTTTGTGCCCTCCCACATTTGTTCTGCCTGGTCTCACACTTGGGCTGCAGTGAGTGAGGATACTGCTCCTGGAGTCTGCAGAGGGAACAGCACTGAGCATCGAGCTCTTAGTTAATGATCCAAACCAGCAACTCACTCCTGGCTCACACACATCCATTGTCTCTCGTGCTCTCACACAATTTCTCTTCCCAAATACTAATGCTTTTGTCCTTTTTTCTTCTGTGTCCCCACACAAAACTGTGTTTAGACTAGACAAAGAAAATCACAGAAATGTAATTTTTGTTGTTTGTAATTTAGAGTGCTCAGTACTGTTAAGTACAGTGATAAATCATATCTGGAACTATAAATATTTTTATGCATTTGTAAACACGGTGCACACTGGTTTGCTTGGTACTTAATAAAAACAGGAAAATTTAAAATTTTTATGAAAATAACCATCTGTATTTCACTAACTAAAAATTTACTGCAGCTTCTGTGAATTCATGTTTTATAAAATCACTAGAACAGAAAGAAGCAACTTGAATGTAGCAGATCTACAGCTCTCCATTCTGTTAATCTGAGTTGAAGACAGTTTTGCCAGGAAGGTAAATGCAATGAGCTCACTGGTCTTTCAAATGGTGAGGCCTCTGAAGAGCTTTTGTGTACATTTAACTAAATTTTTTGCTTTCTGTTGTGGTAGAGAAGGTAGTATTTATGTTTTACTTTAGATTCCTCTGCAAATCTCTATAGTGCTACAACCCCTGAAAATTCTAACAGTACAACAGTAAGAAAATTTGTTATTTCACTTATTTTGGGGTTGCCCCAGTCCCTTGGCCTCTGAAGTGAGCAGTAGCATTGTTGAAATATTCACACTTTCAATATTGTGTATACTTCAGCTTTAGCCTGAGACTGTATTTGAGGACCTGGCTCTGAAGGTGAGGTTCTCACAGTTGTGTGAGAACCTCTTCGACTGTTTTTTAGTCTGGTGGCAATAATAAAGGTCAAAAAACACATACTCTTTGTGATCTGGAGGTACAAAAATTATATTGCTGGGAGTACACAGGAAACAGGCACAATAAAATTTTTTTACTCTTGAAATATTTCCCAACTTCTAAATAGCTAAAAAAAACCTTGAACAATATCTGGCAGGTTTTTATTTTACCTGAAAACAAATACAGGATATGAATATTTGTCTAGTCATATAGAGAAGGTTAATTTGCAGTCAAAAACTTAAGCAGATGTCCGAAACAACTGGTTTTTATAACCTAAAGGACCTCCAGACACTTGCACTAACAAAAGTTGTTTTGTTTTTTATTCCCCGCTTACAAAAATTAACCATCTGCTCATTAGAAGTGTTAAAAATGGAAGAGCTGAAATGGGACTGGTATGGCTTGCAGATTTTGGCAGCTGCTGAGAGACATGGTAGGGTTTAGTAGTACTTTTCCTAGAATCACAGAATGGTCTGGGTTGGAAGGGAACTTAAAGCCTGCTTGGTCCAGCCCCCTGCCATGGGCAGGGACACCTTCCACTATCCCAGGTTGCTCCAAGCCCATCCAGCCTGGCCTTGGGACACTTCCAGGGATGGGGGAGCCACAGCTAAATAAAACTGAACCTTGATTTTGAAATGAGGAAGGATAATTGCTGATGATGAATTAAGATTGTCGTCTGTTGAGGTGGTACTGGCATCACCCACAGGTGGCACAGTGGTAGCCAAGCTCCAGGAAAGGAGAACACCTCTTCAGGCAGGTGGGGAAGGTGGGTGGACACAGCTATTAGAGGACAGTCTTGATAGCCCCCTCTGTTTTGCTGTAACCATTCCAACAGGGCAATTAATCATGCTGGTCTGTGTCTCAGTCTAGGGTTGATGCCCTGCATTCTAATTAAACTCATTAGTTCTCCATCTCTGCGATCACAGGATAACTTTTCTTTAAAGCTTCTATAAAGACTCTGTCAGGAATAACTTGCCATGAAAACAGACACAAAACTGAAATTCAGGAACACAAATTTCCTTGCATTGCTGTTACAAGTGAGGAAGGACCAGAAATATTCAGAACTCCCCGAGTTAAAAAAACCCACCCTGTAACAGTCAGAGTAGGTGTGCCAGATTGACTCCTCCTTGTTTCAGTGTCTTTTAAATCTGTTATTTCCAAGGTCTTTTACTTTATCTGCAATTGGGATTCTCTTAGTATCACATATTTCCCTACCAAAAGTAAAAAGGAAAACACATAATCCCTGGAGTATCATATGTGGCAATTAATTATAATTAATCTGAGATTTTTCCAGGGGAAAAGGTAGTATAAACAAAACATGTACATTTCAGTGTGAGAAACACTGCACAGTTACGTGTATATAGTGTGTTTTAATCTTTATTAATATAAAGCAAATTACTTAGTTTAAACACTGGTCATCACTGGAAAAAATACTAAAATAGTAATTATTTTTAATAATAATACTGGATGAAAAGGAACTCAAGAGCATTAACTGGATCTCTGTAGTGACCTTTCCAAGAGTGCTCTGAGGCAAGCAGCAGTAGCCACAATTACTGAGTGCAGTTACCTGATGCCAAACACAGCAGTTGGGCTTGGGAACCTTCGCTCAAGGGGGGCAGACAAGAGGAAAAAATTGCTTTTCCATTTGGGAGCGCAGTGATTTGAAATCATGGAAATGCCCTCATTTTTCTGTTCTGGAACATTAGACTGATATCTGGAAATGCTCTGGTGGCAAGCAGAGGAGATGTCAATGGAATCACTGTATCTAGAAATGCAAGTACTGTCTTGGGAGAAACAGATTTATGGGCTGCTGCTGCCTCGAGCCAATGTGCCTGGTAATTTGTGATAGACCTAGCTGCTGGCTTTGTCCTGTTCCTGTGGATAACCTCTGAGTGACCCTTGCCTGATGAGTGAGTTGCCTCTTCTGCACAAGACCACTTTGCATGAGAAGAAAACTGAAATTTTTCATTTTGAAATATCAATCTGTTGCAATTTTTCTCTGCCCTTCGACCATCAAGCCCTATTTGAGTGGAATCAGGCCTGGAAAGCTTGTTTTTCACCTCTGTTAGTGAAATTATTGCAGGGAAATCTTACTGCCTTATCTCTCATTGTGACTTCATTACCAGTTGCAGTATCTGTATGTCTGTTTCCTTCTGGCTGATTAGTTTGGGATTGATAACAGGAGTTGGAACTGAGAGCCAATTTTGGTAAATTCCAGGGTCTAATCCTGCAGCAGTTCTTGACTCCAGGGCTCTCCAGCAGTGAGTGTGTAAGTCATGGACCTTTGATCATGGCATTTGTCTGCCTTTCTTTAAAAGGTTTGGAAAGATTTTGAGCACGAACGTTTTTCAGATAATAGAATTATTTTTCTTCTGATTTGCCCTATAATGTAGAACCTATTTTCTTAAGTGTGCCAGAGAGCTTCCTTGCTGCTGAGGCAGTGTTAAGTAATGAGTATGACACAAGATAAGACATTAATCTCATCTCCAGAGAACAATCAATCTGTACAGTGCAGCCTACTATTACCCATAGAAGGAAAACAAACATAGGTTTCTTTGGAAAATACAGATTTCCCAGTTTCCAGGTTGTTAAAGAGTTAAAAATCCACTGTGAATAAAAGGAAAAAGGGTTGTTCTGCTGGAAAGTAACTAAGTAGTTACAGCCTTGTGCAAAGAGAAGGCAGGATAGAATAGAAGCAATTTAGGAATGATTTGAAAACTGTTTTCGAGTAATGGGTGTGAGTGGGAGAGAACGCAGCACAACAGATGAAACACCGAACAAGATTTTGCAAGGGGAAAACATTTGGGGCTGGAAGTTAGCCCTGTTCCCCACGGGGGTGCTGGGGCTCTGTTTTGGTGGTCTGTACAGTAGAGACTGTGCTTTGGCAAGCCGAGGAGTGCATGATGTCATGGGATGCAGAACACATGCACGGAGAGCCAGGAACTGCTGTTCGCGCTGCAGCGCTGCCAGATGTGAGCGCTGGAATGCGCCCTGAAAAATGGAAAAACCAGCTTTGTAGAGATGCTGAGAAATGTCCTGTACAGAGCCTGGTCTCAGCCACGGTGTGTGCTGAGTACAAATATGCTCCGTGGGGTTTCTCAGTCCTGGAGCCCAACTTCTGCTCTTGGGAGCAGTCTGTGTAGAATGCCTTTCTCAGTGTTTTTCTGAGATGAGCTTGGAGAAATTCCTGTTTTACCCAGAAAACATATTTAGGGCTTCTTCATAGGAATTATTTGCAGCAGAGGCGAATCTAAGGAATCTATTGACTCCAATTTCCACTTCGACTTCCTATTAAGAATGGTTCTACATTCCAGCAGAGGCTCTGGTGCCAGATATTGCTCTCTTTACTGATGCACAGCTCTCTCTGCAGATTAATTGGCCTCCAGGAGTTATTTGAATCTCTTACCCAACAGTGCTTCACATGCAATAAAGCCAAAGGTGCGTTTAAGTTTTTCTGTATTTCAGGGTGAAAATATGGGTTTTTTTCCTAGATTTTTCCCCCTCTAGATTTTGAGGTCAACTAGAAGTATTTGTATTCAGTACAGAATGCATTATCTGGTCATTGGTGTACAGAGAGTTAAATATAGCTTTGCTTCTCCCCCCTTTTGCACAGGCTCTAATTAAAGGGAGGAGGGGAGATGCTGGAAGGCAGCAACAGGAGAATACCTACAGAAAGTCAGGAATTCTTTATCTAAATGACTCAACGTTTCAAGCTTGAGATACTTTTTTCTGTTTTACATATTTTTTATGTTTACTGGTGATTTTTCTTCCTAATAGGATCCTTGCTAACTAATCTAGTACTATAATCTTGCTGTCTGTTTGCAGACACTGTAAGAAGTCTCCTGTAGTAGTCACACAGGTGAATTGCCACTCTGGAATATTTGGAAATGTGCTGTTCTGAGGGATCTGCTTAAGGGTACTCTGATGGTTGCCACAGAGGAGTGTGAGATCTGTGAGTTGCTGGAAGGTTCGTGTTGTGCACTCGTTGAGTAGAAATTGTTCTGCTGAGCTCAGAGACTGTGCCACAGCAGGGGTCTGGTTCCTCCTGTCTGGGATGTCCAGGAATTCCTGCTGTGCTGGCAGTGAGACCCTGTCCTCAGCCTGCAAAGGTGATTCTTCGGCTGGAAAACTCAGGAGGCAAACTGTGTTCTGTGCTGTTTTAATAAGGGAGGGCAAAGCCCTGTAAGTGTCCCTTGCTTGGATAGGTGTGATAACTGCTCCCAGACTGCAGACTCCAAGGCAGAAACTTCTAACAGGTGGCATCAGAAAGGAGTTTTCTTCCTTGTGAACAAGATGCACCATTTGCTATCTTCTTCATGTTGTAGGAAATGGATCCACAAGAGGTATGTTCCCAGATTTTGTCTATTGTCTTAGAATATTCAGGACACCCAGCAAGATAAGTGACTGATTTAATAGGCCAGGCCATTAGATTTAGGGACCAACTTGTCTATCTGATGTGGGGTTCCTGTAACACCTCAGTTGATGCTAGCAACAAGAACTCTTTGTTTTATTTTTTTAATGAACTGATTTTTATTGAGCCTGGAATTATTTGGAATAAATCACTGTAAAACTGTTTCAGTTTTAGGACATTGAAATCACAGTTATTAGACCTAAGCCTTTACACAGCTTAATTTGAAGGAGAAGAATAACAGCACACTTCACTGAAGTGTAAATATGAGCTTATTGGCAGCATTTTACCTAAACTCTGATGTTTATAGAATGGTGGTTGGGTAGCAATGTGAAAACCTGACAATCACTTCATTTCTGACAGCCTGCTACAATGTCATGTAGAGCAGTGAAAGTCTGTGAGAGAATATATCAAACTAATTTGTCTCTCTTTTGTCTGTCATTGCTTGTACATGCAGCATCATGTGTAGCAGTGAAATTCAAGATCTGTAGAGTCTTTTCCATTTCTCCTAGATCTTAATAAATTGAAAGGTTTTTCATTAATTCTTCCCCTTTCTTATTTTCGTATATATCATTCAAGTAATTCTTTCCCACATTTGATTTTTGAATATTTCTGACACACATTCAGAACCTGCTGTCACAGCTACTGTGTATCAGGTTAAAGATACTTACCACAATCTTCTTTCCAGTTATGATTACTTAATTGCATTTCAGTTCTAATTGTGTTTTCTGTGGTGCACCATGGAGCCTGGTTGTTGGGGTCTGTGTGGGACACCAGAGTCCTTGTTCTGAGGGCTCCAGACACATCAGCAGGGACATTCTGGGGAAGCAGATAGTGTTATGCTTTCCTGTTTGCCCTGTGCCCCTGCAAAAAGCCCCTGTTTCTGAGGTATTTGCTGACAATCCTCACTTCTTTAAATGGAGAAATATGTGCTGGAGATAAGAAGGGTGAAATGAGTATACAGGTGACTCTTCAAGACTGGGTTTGTGCTTTTGGGTCTGCTGTGGGGTCAGCTTTTGTAATAAAACATCAGGAAGAAAAGATGCTAATTGCAAAAATAAATTATACAGTAATCTAGTGTCTAATAATTAATTTCCATTTACATAACCTTCAAAAAAGTATTTTAAATAAACCTTTTATCATCAGTAAACACTTTTATGTAGACACAGATTGAATTTTTTTTGGTTTTTTTTGGTTCTTGCAAATAGCTCACCCCTCACCTTTCCTGTCAGGCATGAGTGGAAACTGCTGCATGGTTGGCTCCTTCTGTTTTTCCATACAGAACAATTTTTAGTAGCAGTCTAAGCCTTATGCTTGTTCAGTGCTGGATGTTTGACCACATGAAGGTAAATGAAGCAGATGTGTTCTGTATTTTTAGGCTGGAGCCAACAGCTGTCCTAGTTACTCTTAAATGCTCTGACAACTTCATGCAGGAAAATGCCACTGAAGTGAAGTTCTAAGTGTTGTGTGATGTAGCTGTGTGCTGGCTTCACTGTTGTAGGACAAAGCCAATTCAGGTTGCCTTGGTCATTGACAGGGTCTCAAGTTCTTACTTTGATGAGCTCTCTTAATTTTACTGTCTGAAGTAGTGGAGCTGACTAAAACAGCACCAGAAACTCTTCATTGTAGTGCTGAATTGGAGATGCTTCTTCTCAAACTGTACTAGATGATTGTTTTAGGTCCCGCCCAACTGGAACAATTCTATTCTAAGAATCTTAGATGTGAATCCTCAGAGAGGCCAAATTGTCCCTGCTCCATTGATTTCAGTGATTCTGTGGAGTTTTACAGCACCTTAAGGTTGTTTCCCACTTTTGAAATGGTTATCTCTGACATGGCAATGACAGGGTACTCTTCAGATTAACTGTAGCCTACAGATGGAATTGCTCTTTGAACATCTGTCTTTCTGAAGAAGATTTATCTGATTCTGGTTTTGAGGGTCGTTGGCTGACTCCAGACACTTTGTCATTACAGAGGAGTTCAGTTTATTTCTTTCCTCTGTACTCTTACTGCTGCAGCAGTGAAAAGGGCAGCTGTGAGATGCAGCATGCTGTGCTTTGGGAAGATACAGCGCTGCATATGGATGTGGATAAATTGTGTCACATCTCTTATTCATACAGTCCTGACTGAAAATGTGAACAGACACAAACAAAACTCCTGGTACACATTTTACAAGGAAGTTCAGCAGGTGAACTGCCTATCATTCTAAATCGGTAAGAGAAGAATCCATAGAGAGTTTTAAGTGCTGTTTCTGACTGTTAGGGGATCTTTTTTTGAGTATCTCAGGGCTCAGGAGTAGGATAGCTGGTGGAACGTACTTACGTTTTCACTGTGTGGAAGAGAAATTTTGAATAGGCAAACAGATCCTTTATAATACAATAGTTTTATTGTGTAGCCCTTTCAGACGAAGCTGAAAAAGAATTTTTATTAAAACTTTGCTTCTAGGATTCCTTTAAATTTAGAAGGTATCTTCTGTATCCGGAAAAACAGGAGAAATTTAATGTGCAGAGTATGTCACCAAACTCTAACTCCCTTCTCACCTCTGAGCTCCAGAAGAGCTAATTTTTAAAGCAGTAAGTTTGACTCTAATATATTTGATCTTTCAGTTTCTTCATGTCATGGTCAGGTGTATCTGAAGTCCACGTCTTTGGGAGAAGTGTCTAAGTGAGGATGTGATTTTAAACCCTAATTGAAAGGTTTGGGAGGTTGTTGGTTCCTCTAGTGTATTGATGGATCAATTTCCTCAGTTCTGGAGTTTCTTTAAAGGTACCACAGCCATCCTCTATCCTGCTTGATGTTATTTCATATTCAGACGCAGAATTCTTCTATTTCAACACAAACCTTTCTCTTGAATCAATTGCCTCTTCCAGCAAATTATTGTCTCAGGCCTTTAGCCCAAGCAGCACCATGCTGGGAAGGGCAATATTGTTTTCAGTCTCACTACTGTATGCATGTAAGATAATATGGCTTACAACTGTTTTTAGTTTTTTAGAAAGAATTCATACAAATATGTTTAAGGTATATTGTGAGGAGCCGTCAAAAGGGACTATCTTGGGGAATAAAAGTAGTGTTTTGGTTCAGGAACCTGATAACATTCTATGTATACCTAAAAAATGATTTAAATTTATATAGCCTTCTCCACTAAATTAGTGAAAGTCTCCCATTTTGGGCCAGTGAGAACTTATGTGAGCCTGTTATGCCCATGGAGATGGTGATGGTGTGAGTGCTGGCTGATCCTGTGAATTGCTGGAGTCACTGGGTAAGGTGTGGGAATGGAGGGGGCAAGGGAGGAAGAGCAGCTCTCCTGGTTGAGAAGTTTCATGTGTTAGTTACAGGTGATTTATTTGGCTCTTTCTTACCTGAGTCAGCAGATGGTGATGGAAGTTGGCAAGAGAAGACTGGGAGAAGACCCTTCTCCAGGAGAGGACAGAGAGCAAAAAGGGTATTTTTCTGTGGGTTTTTGCCTCCTAACTATTGCTTTGACCCACATCTTGCCCGAATTACACTTGTCTCCATAGCAGCAGTAATTGAACTTCCTATGGAAAAAAGGAGGGACAAGTCATAATTAGAAGCATGTCCCAAATGTGGTTTTCTGCTCAAGATCATATAAGGCTAGAACTGAAGCTTCTTAAGCCTATAACAGAGTCTCAACACTTTTGAAAGCAAACATCTTCCTTGGTAAGATAGAGTTAAAATTTAGAATATGTTTTCTATCCATTAAACTACAGAAATACATTTTGCCATGGGAGTATCACACAGATATTTCACAGACACAACATCATGTTTATATAATGCAGTCACAATGGAGGTGGCAGCAGAGACTCTCGCTGTGCTGTGAAGGGAAGGATGGTGGAACAGGTCACTGTGGGCACTGCTGTTCTCTCTCTCTTTCTCTCTCTCTCTCTCTATCTCTCACTATCACATCTCTTCCCACTGTTGCCCCCCGTTTTCCCATCACTTCTCCAAGACATGGAGTAGGTCTCTCACTTGAAACACCAAAGGATGGTATAAATAATGATGGAGTGTTTGACCCTTTATTTCCTAAAGGATGCACAATAGATGAAGTTTTATCACAAGACTTGGTCCATTAATTAAGAGAATGGCCTAATGCCTGTACTTGAAGGGAGTTCCCTCCTCCCAGAGCAGAATTTTCTGAACTCCTTTCTCCCTTTTGCAGGCCACAGTGGCTCAGCAGCTGCTGTAGCTCAGTCACTCATGCAGAGTCTCATCTGTAAACCCTTGCAAGATCCTGTATCTGCCTCCAGCACTCTGGCTGGAGGGAGGCAAAGTGACAGACACACAATCACTGTAATGAATTGAAAGCTGCTTTAATAAATTCAGAAATGAAAGGACTTGATTTTATTATCCTTCATGGATTTGCCAAGGGATTTGGCTATTAGGAGCTTGGTCTGCAGTGCTGTGGCTGTGTGGGTGTTATTAAAGTGCTGGCATCTCACATGCTGCCAGCCCAGCCAGTGCACAGGGAAGGGCAAGTTCTTACTCTGAGTCTTCAGGTACCTGCTGAGCACTGTCCAATTTAGCTACTACCTAAGTAGAATGACACAATGAGCTGAATTTTCATACTGCTTGGATAGCCTCAATAGCAAACTGCTCATCAAGCCATCTCCAACAGGACCTTTTCCTGCTTGCAGTGTGATTGCTTCTGGGTGATGCTCACTTGGGGTGAGCAGAGGGAATTTCAAGGTGTAACAAAGATATCAACTTAGAAGTTATTGAAAATGAAGGATTATGCAGGAAATGTGGTAGTACACCAGATAGGTGTAGGTTCTTGTGAAAGATTAATTTGAAGAAGACACTTTAAAACGTTCTTTATCCATTGAGTTGTAAGATTGAAAGCTATCAGATATGTCTAATAATGCACAGCTTGCTTCTGATATTCACTGACTGCAGGAAAGGAGGACCATATACTGGACTGTCAGATCTACAGTGCAAATTTTAAAAACACTAGTAAATCAAGGAAAGTAAAAAATAAAAGATATTGGTGTAGGCTGTCATTTTGCTGGATGATTTTGTGCCACCCAGCCAAAATTATGACCATTGTTCACTCTAAAGTAGTAAAAGGAATAAAATAAGTTTATTTGTATATTTTCTTGTCACTAGACCTGAGATAATTGGACAGTAGTGTCACCTTTATCCTATCTCAAGTTCCCTTAGGATGCTTAACTCACAGTCCAGTGTTTCAGTCAGGAGTCACACTCAGGGAGGGGTGGGCTTTGGTGGTCCCATCTTCTTTATACAGTCTTGCCATAATGGGCAAAAAATTCTTCGTAACAGTGGTTAAGCCATTAACGGTCACATTTCAGTCTCTCACAACAGCTTCTGCATTGCTTCCACTTAATTATCCATACTTGAGAAGAATTTCAAAAACCTCCTGTTGATTGTGTCAAAACACCACATTTTGTCATCAGTCTGTGAATTTGATGAAGCTTCATTCTGGCAGCCACGTGGAGAATGGCATTGTCTTGACTTAAGCACTGACTGCTCGGTACAGAACTCTTCAGAATTGTCAATACCAGTTTTTCAATTTATGGAAATCTGTGCATTTCAGAGCCCACTGGCTCTGCTGTTGGTGTAATAGAAGGGCGTAGCTCTGTGACACACTAGCTCTAGGGAGTAAAACCAGCAGGAGTTCTTTTTCTGCATGGCCACACCTGTTCTTTTCAGTCCCTACTGCTATTCAAAGCTTTATTTTTCACTTGCATCTCTATGCTGCCACATGCACTGTCAATATTCCGGGGGAACTTGGCAGTGAATATTCCTTGATCTGTGCTTTGATATTACATTTGCCATTAAGTTTACAGTGTACCTCCAAGATGCTACGTTGTTGGTCATTCCTTGCAGCAATGAAAACTGCACGTCTGCAGCATTTCAATAATACAAGCCCACAGTTAAATTGTCTTGTGTTCGTGCCCTGAGGATTTGTAACTCTCCTGAGCCTGTGTTCGTCTATTGGAACAGACTGAGAACAGCCCTGAGAGCTCAGGCTGAAGCCGTGTGATGGTAGAATAACTGGTTCCTTGCAGATGGCCACAGTGCGACAGTGCCCAGCTCTGCCTTCAGTCTGCAGCGACGACTGAGCGGGAAAAGACTTCAACCACACAATAAAGCTGGGACTGCACAGCCCTTCCACCTGCAGCACCGCCTCTCCCTGTGCCTGGGGCACACCTGTGTGCACGGGACACACCAGCTGTCCCCGTCCTTGGACAGCCCGTGCCCGGACACACGGACACGGGCTGTCCCTGTGTGCCCATGACAGACGGGCTGTCCCTGTGCTCGGAGACAGCGGCTGTCCCCGTGTGCCCGTGACGCAGGGGCTGTCCCCGTGTGCCTGTGACACAGAGGCTGTCCCCGTGTCCCCGTGCAACACGGGCTGTCCCCGTGTGCCCGTGACACAGAGGCTGTCCCCGTGTGCCCGTGACGCAGGGGCTGTCCCCGTGTCCCCGTGACACAGAGGCTGTCCCCGTGTCCCCGTGCAACACGGGCTGTCCCCGTGTGCCCGTGACACAGAGGCTGTCCCCGTGTGCCCGTGACGCAGGGGCTGTCCCCGTGTCCCCGTGCAACACGGGCTGTCCCCGTGTGCCCGTGACACAGAGGCTGTCCCCGTGTGCCCGTGACGCAGGGGCTGTCCCCGTGTCCCCGTGCAACACGGGCTGTCCCCGTGTGCCCGTGACACAGAGGCTGTCCCCGTGTGCCCGTGCAACACGGTCAGTCCCCGTGTGCCCGTGCCCGGAGTTCCCCGCGGGGCCCCGCCGGGTGACACCGACAGGGGGCGCAAGAACCGCTCCGGCGCGCAGCGCCCCCTTCCGGCCCGGTGCGTCTGTG
>VZTR01000751.1:1410886-1492334 GCA_013400775.1 Chaetops frenatus
CGCGCTAGGCGGTGCGCGGTGTCCGTGCGGGGCCGCAGCGCTCGGCGCGGCGCAGGAGGCTTTTCCAAGGCGCTTGGCAGTGCATTTTATGGATATTCTTTGAAGGGAGAACCCAGCAAAGCGAGTGTGCTGTGCCGCCTCTCTGCGTCAGTGACCCTTTGCTCCTGGCAGCTGTGGACTATTAAACTTTTTTTAAATTTTTTTCCCCTTTTGGGAAAGCCTGCTTGAACCAGCAGGGCTCCTTCTGTAGCATGTTGTGTGATACTGTGTCTTACATCAGGGAAGAAATAGAAATCATATGTGAAAGGCATGAGTGTCTCTGGCTGTGAGTGTGAGACACGAATAAACGGTGTTAGACGTCCTGTTTGGAACGTGCCTTGTGCCGCTGTAGCTCCGGCTGATCAGTCAGGCTTTGTACACTGGTACCTCACCTCTTCTCAGCTAGTCTGAAGCTGTTCCTTCAGGGTTTTTTCAAGCAGGTGATTGTACCTAGTGAGAGGAGTTCTCATTTCAAGTCATTGTCTCATAAGAAGGATAAACAGATGACAGTCAAGCTTAGTGGGAGTGTCGGTGCATTTTTCAGGTCCCTCTGTGCCTCCTTTCAAACTGGTTTTAAGATGTCTACAAGCTGTAGATTTTTAAATGTCTGTTTTTACTATTTTCAAGTGAATGTGCAGTCACTCCTGTGGTTACAGCTGTGGAAACCCCTTCAGGCCATGGTTACAGCTGTATTGACTGAACCACTGAAATATTATTCTTGGCTGTTGGCTGGACTCCTCGGCTCTGGAAGATTCTGTTCAGAGTGTCAGGATTCACTCGGCAGTATTGGCTCATCCACTTATGCTTAAATCACCATGTCAGATGGTTTTTTTTTTTTCTGTGTTAGTGTCCATGTCCAAATCAAGTTGATTTTGGGTAATTAAATTTGATTGTGTAGAGGGTATGCAAGACACCTAAACTTGTCTGAACTGTCAGACATCCTACTTGTCTGAGCAAAAAACAATTCCTATTCCTGCTATGATGTGATGCAAACTATGTTCATGTTGGACTAGGTTGTGCTTTCAGCGTAGTCCCAGTGAATCTCAGCAGAGGTTATTTAATCCGTGCTGCCAGCAGCCTCACGTGAGAGCGTGGCTGGGATTTCTGCTGGCCCAGTGCTGTTGCAGTGCTGCTGTCATGTGCTGCACAGAGCAGCCTCGGGAAAGGGGCTCATGCAGACCACGCAGGAGGTTCTGCTGCCCCAGGTCTGAGTAGCACTGAAAATGAGACAATGCAGCACCGAGTGGTACTGTAGTGCTGGTCCTTTCCTCAAGTGACTTCCAAGAAGTCATTTGCCTGCCTTGTCCCTATTAGAATACCCAAATAAGAGAGATAAATGCATGTGGTGCTTCACTGAATCGGGAGTCTCCCTTGATTTATTTATTTATGCTCATGTTCTTTTGCTTTACCCATGTTTTCATTATTAAATGTTTAAGGTGTTTTGCTCATTGAGAGATATTTGCTTTCCCAGCTGTGAAATGGTGCTGTATGGAATCTTATGCAGTTTATTTGTCGTGTGTAACCCTGGAGTATGCTCCTTTGTCTGGTGATTCCCAGATCCAGCTATTGCCTGGAATGTGTAATGGGTTCTCTTGCCTTCAGCAAGTGAATAACTGAATTTGCTTGTGACTGAAATACTCCGGTTCTGTTGTAAACCATGTGTGTTTTAAAGTTTATAAAATGACTGTTGTTTACTATTTCTTTCCCACAAGCATCAGAACTAATAAAGATGTGGGCTCTTCCTGTGGACTTTGGTGACTCACCTCTGGCTCCGCTTCCTTCCAGGTTCTCCCTGCATCCTTGTCTTCTAGTCCAGAGCAAGGTCCATGCTGGCCTGGTGCCCAGGGACACAGGCACTGGGCCCGGGAGCCAGGGGCTGCCAGTGCAGTGTGTGAGTCTGTTGCCTTGGGGAAGTCAGGCTGGAATTCCAGTGTCAGACATCCCCTGCATTCGGGTGAGCACAACTGCACTGACAGCCTCTCAGGAGCCAGTCATTATACAGGATCTGGCTGCAGCCATGACTGATTCATTACATTGATTGTATTCTTTGAAAAGCATAAAATCAGCCATGTCAGTGTGTTCAGCGGCTCAGTTTGCAGGAATTACATAAAATCATAGAATTGTTATGTTTGGACAAGATTACCAAGTCCTACTGTCAACCCTGCACCACCACGTTCACCACTGAAGATGTACCCAAGTGCCACATCCACAGGTTTTTTGAATGCTTCCAGGGATGATGACTCCACCACTGCCCTGGGCAGCCTGTGCGAGGCCTGGACAACTCTTTCCATGGAGAAGTTTTCTCTCATATGCAACCTAAACCTCCCCAATTTGAGGCCATTTCCTCTTGTCCTGTCACTTGTTACTCAGGAGAGTAACCCTCAGGTGGCTGCAACCTCCTTTCATGGAGTTGTAGAGAGGGAGAAGATCCCCTCTGAGCCTCCTGTTTTCCAGGCTGAGCCTCCCCAGCTCCTTCTGCCTCTCCTCATCAGATTTGTGCTCCAGACCCTTCGCCAGCTCTGTTCCCTTCTCTGATGACCTGTTCCATGATCTTCTCTGGCACTGAGGGCAGGCTGACAGTCTTGTATTTCCCTGGAACTAAATCTTGTCCTTATCACAGCCTCTTTTTGAAGCTTCCTTCGGCTCTTGGGTACAGTTTGCTGGCAGAGCCATGTGTGCTGCCCACAGAGTGTTGGCTCAGGTGGCTCCTTCATCAGTGAAACTGTGATTTTTGCTGGATCCCATTGCCCTGGACTTGCCTTGGGCTGCTCTGACCCATTGTTGGTTAGGATTTCCTGCAGTCTTTGGGCTAAGAAGAGAAAAGAATGGCATGGGTGGTGGTGTGGTCATGTTTCATAATGCAGAATAGTGAATCTATGCATAATAATGAAAAAAGTTGTTATACTTGTGAGTGCATAATGAGGTACTGGAGTTCAGGTGAGAGCACTCCTTTCTGAACTGTTCAAGCCAGCAAGTTGTATAAAGTGATGCTCTTTGTTTATTAAATGTACCTTGTTTTTATATAGAAGCAGTGTGGGAAGTTTTGCCTGCTTGAGCCTGATAACAGCAACTGGTTTAGGTACTAAACAAAATTGCATATAGGAGTCATTTGCTAATCAATTCTGTGACTAAATGCTGGGCAAAACCTGAACTGACTGTGCTGGGTGTGGATGTCATGAAGGATTCAGCAAATCATCAATAGCAACACATTGTTGAGCTGTGGTATCCCTTTGTTCCTGACTCCCACAAGTTAGACATATTTACCAAGAGCATTTCAGTGAGAAGATTCATTCATGTGTAACACCCCTGTGTACAAACAGCTTCTTCAGTTTTCCCGGAGTACAGAAGAAAATATGCTGTTAGTAAATTCATGCAAATCTCATTATCTTTCTGCCATAACTTACTCTATTGGAGATCTGTATTGTTTTTTTGAAGTATGAATCTATATATTATGGTATGTCCAAGTCCTCTGTTTGGATTTTCAGTACATGCTCAAGACTGGAACAGTGCATTTCATCTTGGTCACTGTGTAATAGTGGGATCCAAAAGCTTAGATTTTTTTTTTTCCTTTTAATCTTTAATATTGTGCCACCATTCCTGGCTCCATCTGTCCCTGCTGCTACTGAATCTGGGCACACACATCCCCCTCTGCATGGGAGAGAAGCTGTTTTCTCACTGTGCCATTCGGAGCTGAAGTGGGGTTGAATGGGTTCCTGGGGCAACCTCTGTTATTCACTACAAACAATGAAATACCTTTTTGTGACCTTGGTTTTGTCAGTAATGATGTCTGTGTGACTCTTACAAGCAAGCACTGTGGGGAATCTACAGTGATTTCAATCTGTATTGTATTGCAGCTAAAATGTCACAGGCTGTAGAGTTTTTTTCCATAGGGAATGGAATGGGCTGGCTCCTAGGTGGGCTAGTGGTGTAAAAGTCACTTTTTCACTCTGTATAATGGGGTGAAATGGGTTATGTTGTGGAAGAGGACTGGAGAATGCTTGCAAGACTGATAATTCCTGCAAAGGAGCATGAGCTTAGCTGACCTTGGTGTCCTGCTCTGGGCAGGTTGGCAGGTGACAGGCAGCACTGGGATTGGTTGCATGAGAATTTACTGATGTGGCAAATTCCATTATTTTTCTAAGCTGGAAAACCAAACCTGTTTTTCAGAATTCTGTTCATCTTAGGTGAAAATAAGAAAATTGATTTTTTTGGAAAATACTTTTCCCTTTCCTTTTTTACCCTTTCTTTCTCACCCTTGCTCCTTTCTCCTTCTTTCATAACTGGCAATTATCAGAAGAGTATTCATGAGCTTTCCTATTTTATATTTCTTAAGAGACTTTTAAAATCTAGATCTACCCTCTTACATGCTTAAATAAACAGAAATGGATAGTATTCCTGACCTGTTACATATTGCAGATCTTTTCCATTTAAGGCAATACAGTCCTTGGCTCTGGAATGATGTTATGCCTGAATTCATAGTGATCTGAGCTGGTAATCCGTCATGCTGCTGTGATGGACCACTGTCCTGCCTTCCTCTTAACAGTGACTGAAATCAAAAAGCTTCTTCCAGAGAAGGGAGAGCATGAGGGCACCTCCTTGAGGAGAAGGCTGACTGGGTGAGAATGAGGCTGGTAGGGCTGATTTGGATATTTCTAGTAGAAAAGTCTGCAAAATCCTGATAGGTCTTACCCCGTTTCCCACAGATTTCTGTGATGAAATGTGCATTTGTAACTACAGTGCATTATCTAAGGTTTTTTATATCTGATAAGAGTTTCTACATCTTCTCTTGACAGACTTTCAGTCTTATGGGCATAGTAAGATATGTGACACCTACTTGGTATTGCAAGCTCTTTTTCTGTACTCTGTACAGCAAAGGCCCAGCAACTTTTGGGGGCACAGTCCCCCAAACCATTATCATTCTGTCCCTCACTATCAAATTGCTGTTGCCTTTTGTCATGTCTTATACTTGTGCTTCAGGGTCTCCTGCTGTATGGATGATTGACTTCCACTTGTCTGTGACCATTTAGAGTCTTTCAACACACTAAACACTCTTTGATAATACTGTTTTACTCTTGGGTCAATTGTGAACTCTGGGAAGCTTGCTTTGAAAACTCATGTTCTGTAGTACCTGGAAGATGCTGTGCTGTGAGCAGGCTCAACCCATCACTGATGGCTCAGGTGCTGCAGAAGATCAGTGAACACCGTGCTCCTCTTCCCACAGGCTTGGAGCAGGATCTGTTTTATTGTACTGCTGGAAGGCTAAATTGGGATATTATATGGTAACAGAGATGTACAGGGGCTGCAGCAGTCCAGTGGACTCTGTTCCCACAGTTGGTCACAAGAGATGTGGGATTGTACATATTTGCTTATGAAAAATGGTGAATAACTGACAAATGGTAAATAATTGACATTACATGTTCCTGACAGACATTTTCCTTATGCACAAAAGCAACAAATGCAAATATTAGTTTCTTGTAACCTCTGGTATTTTGTTTGCATTTATACAGTTTTTGCAAATACTGGAACAGCTGTTGCCATACTTGTCCTTATTGCCCAAAAGGAATGCATATCCAAATGCTGTCTTGGAGCCTTTGATTTACTCAACAGAAGAGAACTGTTATGTCCAGTGCAGTGTTATAATTGATCTTCCTTTGATGTAATCTGTGGATATGATCTATTCATCTTCTTCTGCATGCACTTTTAAAAATCTGTGTCTTTTAAGCTTTCATAAAAACCTAACGATAGGGTCATTAAGTAGGGTCTGGTGATTCTTGTTAATGTTATCAAAGACAGCTTCATATTTTGGCAGAGCAGAACCGTGGGTTAATCAATGTGATGGCAACATACAATTCACCAAGAAAATATTCCTCCTCTGTTTCCTAAATAGAGCATTTGATGGGAATGTCCTTTGCAGTAAGTGCTACACTGCGGAATTTCAGTGTAGAAGATAATTACTTGTAATTATGGAAATTTCTGCAAGGGAAATCGCTTGAATTTGCTCCTGTTCAGAAATGGAATTGCTCTACTTGCAATATTTGAATCGTTTTAAAAGATTAATGCAATCTTCCTTCATTCCTGTGTATGGGCCTTGTAACCTTCTGATATACCTAAAATCATCCCTTCAGTCCTGCTCATCCCTTTAAATTTCTACTAGAGCTTACTTTGGTTTAGAAGAAAAATCCATGACATGCACAAAGCTTCTCTTAAACTGAGTTTGTTACTTCGAGAGCTGACAAAAGAGGTTAGAAATGAGCATGAAGTTAGATGTTGGTAAAGGTTAAAGAAGAGGATGTGATAGCTGGCCAAGGTCAGAACTTATGCCTTATAAAGCAAAGATGCTTGATATGTACATTGTACCTGCATTGCATCCTGAGTTCGAGTTGGATTTATAAGCACTGCTCTGCACAGCTCATCATCTTGCTGTATTTGTATGTTTGTCAGAGTTCTGTATTTGAATTGAAAGCTGGAAAATAATTTCATGATTTGCAGTCTTTCTGATAAGCTTCATTGTCCCTTCGCCATGTTCAGTGGGAAAAATGAAGTCTTCAGCTGCCAAGTGACATTAGTGCTTTTTAGCTTATTTGTAACATTCTTCTCTGTGTTACTTTAAGCAGAAATACCCTGCTCTGGTAAATCAACCCTTGTAAAAAGAAATTCCTGGGTCAATTTTTAAAAACAGCAGCAGCTTGTATTGCTAAGTATATTTAACTGGAACTCGAAATATTAGTTTGACAGGAGCAGCTAAGCATACAGATCTGAGAAAATACAGGCAAAACGAAATTGTACAGTTCCTTGGTGCAGGCTGGATGAACTGGTTCGGCCTTAGAGTGCTTAGGAAGGAGAGCTTGCCTCTGGAGTAATGGAAAAGGATTCCCTATGTGAGGCAAACACAGTGGTTCATAACTGGACCTAATGTGGGGTAACAGCAGAAGCCCAGCATAGAGGGATTTTTTGCAGAGATGCTGATTTGAAAAGGTCTGGAGTAATGAATAGGGAAATGTTCTTAGATTGCTTTCTCCTGTGCTGAGAAAACCAGGGCTTTATAAATAATAAAATACCTGACTGTGCCATCAGTTTGATTGGAATAATCTCTGAGACTATTACTCTTTGGTTAGCCACAGTTCAAAGTGTCAGTAACATTCCTTCTGGGATATTTATTAAAGCTGTATGGATTGTGCTGTCAGCATAGCTTGGGTTTGTTCCCCAAAATCACAGCTGCCTGGCCTGAGCTGCTCCCTGCTCCTGCCCTGTTGTCCTGAGGCAGGCACTGATGCTGTGTGGATCCAGTGGCTGTGCAGTTTGGGAGGGACCCTTGGAAAGTGTGTTTGATTGTAGGGGGCTCCTCAGTACCTCACTGTGCCCCGAGCCTTGGTGTTACTGATGTGATTTTTCTTTCTTCCTTTTTTTTTTTTTCTATTTTTTTTCTGTAGATTTGGAATGGAAAATAANGTAAGCTGTGTTTTCAAAAAACCTGGTTTTTTCCATTATATGAAAACACAGGTCTTCCTGTCAGAGTTACTTATTGTTTCTTTTATTCTTGTTTTTATTATTTACTAGCTCACTACATTTAATAGAGGAAATGAGAAGTGTGAGATGAACGTAAGTGTGACAGCATACTGCAAACTATGGTTACATGCTTTCCAGGGCAGCACAAACAATGCAGTGCCTTCTGCTATTTGAATAACCCAGATCTAGGCTTGTTTAGTTTCTTGCCTGCTGTATGCTACATTGAAACAAAATTGCACAGTTGTGATGGGAATGTTTAAGGGATGGGCTGGTCTGAAACTCTGGAATCAAAATTAAGCTCCGATGCAGCGTCCAAAGGGATTGTTCAGGTCTGGGAGCTGCCGCCGCCTCAGATTAATTGAGATGCTGTGTATTTGTAAAGAAGCATGCCAAAATATGTTCTGAACTAAACAGCATCAGAAGGATAAAACCAACTGTCTGATCTCCTGGTAAACCATGCTGTTTTTCTTTTCGATTTCTTTGTGGTTTTTTTTGTACTTTGCAGTTACTTGTTTCTTTTCTGATTATCTCGTAACCTGCCAGGTGATGATATCAGTTCATCTACCCTGAAACCCAAGTCTGGAATGGAAGGAAAGGCAATTCCTTTGATACTCTGGCAACAATCCACATTTCCCTGACAAACCTGCTATGTTGTGATTTCCTTCAGCAAACACCATTTAGACAGACTGTACATGTGCCTCCTATATAGATGGCTGCAAGAGTCTGTTCTGCCCTCTCTGAAAGTGGAATCACACCTAAGCAAGCTTGAATTAACCTCCATAAAACGTTCTACTATTTTTACTCTTAAGTGGCAGGAAGGAGGGACTTAACTGATACATAAAATATCCAGCTGTGTTATTCATGTAATTAGGCCTTTACAGAGACTCTTATGACTTGGCACCATCCCATTTTCCATAGAAATGTTACTCTGTTATGGTTGGAGAGCCCGTTCATGAATTTCTGGGTTCTGAATATTAGCTCTTGCTCAGATGCAGACTCATGACAAGGATATCTGGGCAGAGAAATAGCTTTGCCAGTCTCTCACAGCACATAATGCATACCACAGCTTTCCCCATCTCAGACTCTCTAGTTCTTCTCTGTGAGAGTGCTGAGGCCCTGGCACAGGTTGCCCAGAGAAGCTGTGCCTGCCCCTGGATCCCTGGAAGTGTCCAAGGCCAGGGTGGATGGGGCTTGGAGCAACCTGGGATAGTGGGAGGTGTCCCTGCCCATGGCATGGGATCAGAATGGGATGAGCTTTATTATCCCTTCCAGACCAAACCATAGAACCAGTGATTCTATGAACAGTTTCCTTCATGTGGAAGAGTGCAGTCCCTCAGCCTCAGCAGTCCGTACACATCTCGTTTGATGCTGGAACCATTAGCTTCTTGTAAGAGTAACTGCTGCTCTTGAAAAGTCTGGGGGTAAGCTTTGTTTGGTGTAGAAAGGGTTGAGAGATCATTTTGAAGTAATGTTTAACTTTTCTCTGGGGTTTTCTAAGATCAGATCAATGCAGCTGAGATTAAAGAAAGGAAGAAAACATCTTCCTTTCAGGAAGTAAAGTAGCTCCCACAGTAAGTGGTCCTATTGAGCTACAGTTTCCTTCAGCATGCCACCAGTTATTAGCAACACTATAAAGAATAGATTTCTTAGGTTGTATGAAAAGCAGGCTGAGCTGCAGAGTATTTTGCAGTGAAGAAATGTGCTTGAAAGTGTGCCAAAAGCTGTCATTTCCCTTTTAATCTATTAAAAAGTACATTAACACTGTCAATCATCAGGCTTCAGAGGTTAGGCAAATACAGTCAGTATCTGCCAATAAAATCAAAGATTTAACACATCTTGCTATCAAAGTTAGATTAAAGAGAGAAATTTGCCATATGGGCATAAGCCCCAGCTGTGCTCCAGCTCGGGTGACTCTAAACAAGTCCGTGATCCTTTGGAATCTGCAACGTTCCTGCAGTTGAAGCAGTGAGAGTGGCTGTGCAGTGCTGGCTGGCAAGGCTGGCACTCCTGGGTACCCTGTGGGTTCTTGTCCTGGGGAAGGGTGAGAATGCCAGCTGTGGGAATCAGGGAAATGTGTCAGCACTTGCTCACAGGGTGTCCCAGCTGTAGTGCAGCTGGTTGCATAGTGATGAGTTGTTTGAGTACAGGTATCACTTTTGTATGTTTTTCTTAGATGTTAATTCTGTTTGTTGTGTAGCTGACAGAAGTTAAAAGCATTTGGTGGATTCTCCATGCTGCTTTCCTTTCTTATCTTCTGAGCAGTAGCAGCAAAGTTCATCTAGCACTCCAGACTAAAAGCTAAGTTAGCAAAGAATTTCCCATCATCCTCAGTAGCTGTTGGATTTGGGTCTGCCCAACCATTTTATGCCAGGACTGATGAAGACATTAGTGTTGAGTAGTATATATATTTTTCTGGCACTGTAGATTAAGCTTAGGACCTTGTCAAACCTTGCTTTTACTGTCTTTTAAGAAGCAGGTTTGTGTATGCATGTGTGTTTGTGGTTTGTTGGGTTTTTTTAATAGACCTCCTTAGAAGTTTGCAGAGTCTATGGAAATGTCCATTTCCCTTCACACCTTCCCCCTTTTCCACCACAAAGCTTTTTAACACTTTAGCAGCAATTGCTTTGCTCTCTCTGCAGGTAACTAGATACTGCAGCAAGAATGCTGGAGTTTGTGCGTGCTTGTTTTTATTAGAAAGTGTTTCTTGGACCAAACAATCTCCATATTGTACGTTACTCAAACTTCCTATGAGCTAAACAAGAACTTCTGGGGTAATTGTGATTTTTTTTTTTTTTNGAGTGTTTGCAGTGACTTCAAGGGTGTGCTGGTGGTTCAGGATGGCCAGTCTTGCAACATGGGTCAGGGAGCTCTGGAGAGCTGTACCTTTTTTTAAAGTTTTTTCCCATTTTGGCCTTGAAGCTGGATTTTTTTATTTGTCCCGGCTGGGGAATAGGACATCTAGATCATATGAAATGAAATTGTAAACATGCTACAACTCTGTGAGTTAAAAGCAATTCAGCTGTTTTAAATGTAAATGGTGCAGGATTATATACTTGATTTGTTATAGCTTCCTAATTCTGCCTGCCTCAGCACTTTCTTGGCAGTTAATTGCATCAGGGCTCGGAGAAACATTCCATAAGCTGCTGAAGACAGCTTTACCACAGTCTGACACACTTCTCCCTTGGTTACATAGCAAATGGACAGTCTGGGAAAATTAGTAAGGAGGAGCTCCAGTGGCCTGGGTGCTGTCCTCTGCAGCCTTTTGCCTAGGAAATCCTCTCTTGTCCAAGTCTAGAGGTCTTTTGTTTTGCATATTGATGTGTACAGTGATTAGAATGACCAGATCTGTGTTTTGGTGGGTAAAGAAATGTAGGGAAATATTTATTATTTTGCACAGGCACTCAATGAGGGAGATACAGTGTTCCCCAAAGCCACAATTACTCAATGCACAGAAGTCCTGGGAGAGTAGGAATGCATTTAGGTTCTCACTATTACAGAACCAAGGTCTTAGCAAATATACCCTGCTCAGTTTGAGCTCAGACAAGGACTTGATGAGATGGGAACTGCCCAGTTACAATCCACGCTTAAGTTCGAGGCTCTGGGATACAGATTGAATCACTGTCTTTTTTGTCTTCGTTTTCCCATCTTCAGCATTTGTTATCTTACTTCTGTAGGTTAGCATCCCTCTGAATAGGTTGTCTTTGTGCTCTCACAATCCTGACTGGCCCTGTACATGGCTTTAAAAGCAGAATTGATAAACCCCAAACTGTTGACAATTTGTGCAGTCTGGCGAGTTGCTCTGTGTAATAGGCTGTCTGATGTGAAATAATGCATTAGAGGAAAATTTTCCTAAGGGAAATTAGACTCAAAGATGCAGGTGGACCATGTGTCTCTCTCTCCTTGAGATGATGTGTCTTCTGAGGCATAATTAAAATTCTTTGCATTTATTTTCACAATGCCCAGTGAATGGATAAGTGTGACAGTTGACTGACAAGCATATATGCAGACTAGGACAAGCAGAATGGGTGAATGTAGTTTTCTGACTAAAACTTTGGTTATGAGCTGAATTTACAGCTGTTCGGATATAGAAATGAAATTGAATCTGCCATTCTAGGTGCTGATTTCTTTTATTTGTGCTTATTTTTGCATGTTGAACCTCTTACTAGCTCTGATTTTCTTCACAGATCCTACCTCATCCAGGGGTTGTGGTGTATTGTGTCTGTGGCAGTGGAAGCTGAGGTGGTGATCTGTGGCTCACTCTGCTGAGTTTATGGGGAAGTAATGTCCTTTCTGATGTGGCAAGGCAATAGCCTTCACACAAAATTTTTGGTTGCTTCAGTCAGTCTCGTGTTTGCTTAGAGCATCTACACCCTTGAGGCTTAAAAGACTGATGACCTGCCAGGTGCCACATTTACTTCTTAAACAGGTTAATAGATTTTCTAGTTTTAACCATAATCTTATCTTGTTAATCATCTCAGCATAGACTGATTTATGTTTTTGTTCCAATAAGCAGTTGAAACTAGGATTCACCCCTTTATAAATGTTCTCTATGTTAACCTGTACTTGTTTTTGTTGCGTTGCAGCAGAAGTAACTTCAGATCTTGCAGGCATTTCCAGAGACATTATTAGCAAGTCTGCTGGAGTCCTTATGGTCCTGATAGTGGTTGAATTATCCACTTCCATGAAAAGTCTATGGCTTCTGTAGTAAATCCTAGAAACCCTGGGCCCCACCCCAAGGTAATAGTGTCGTTTACATAGATGTACTGTCATCCCTTTGGAGCTAGAATGGGTCTCATGCCATTTGTACCAAGTGTCCAAAGGATCATTATCTTCATGTGGACCTGTACCCCTGTCTGTCTGGGTCATGGCAATGAGTGGAGGTATTACAAGAAGGTGTCCCCACTCTCTGTGTTTGCTGCTGTTTCACTTACTGTGTCAAATTTAATCCATTTGACCAGTGCAGGTTCCAGCAGGACACAAGCATTTTATTGCCCGATACTTATTTTCATTGGGAAATCTTTCACAGAATCACAGAATAGTCTTGAGTTGGAAGGGACCCAGAAGGATCACAGAGTCCAACTCTTAAGTGAATGGCCCATATGGGGATGAACCCCATGACCTTGGCATTATTAGCACCATGCTCTAACCAACTGAGCTAATCTCAGTCTCTCACTTGACCAGCATTGAATCTGTTGAGGTGTTCAGCCTGGACTCATTAGGCAGTTTGAATGCAGAGAGCGCTGATGCTTTTGTCTTGTGCAAAAGGTCACTTAAAGCTGCATTGAAATCAATTGTCCCCTTAACCACCTGGACCTGTCTCAGGGCTTCTTATCCTGAGGTTTTTGAGCCCTGTGCCTCGTTCTTCACTGGGCCTCCATCTGAAGGGGGAAGTCTGAGGTGCTGAGGCTCAGGAAGTGGCTTTGTTATGGACCGACTTCCAGGAGTGTTTTTGTTTCCATTTATCTCAAGTCTCTAATTTAGGAAGACATGAGGGAAGGAGTCCGTCTGCTATTACTGGAGTGTGTCCTGCTTGGCCTCCTGTCCCCCTGGGATCGGGCCTGTCCCTTTTCCTGCAGTGGCTCTGCCGCAGCCCCCGCTGCCATGGAGACGCATCACCGGTGGCCATTACAGTGGTGCTGAGATGGCGGCTCCTGCTGTGCCTGCAATTCCCATCATCCTGCTTCCATCAGCATTTTTCTGGTTTGAATCCCGCTTTGATGAATTCCATCTTCTCCATGCTCACAGCACAGTGCCCTTCCAGACATACATTCTCAGATGTAATGATTTGTGGCCCAACACAAGCTGTCTCTCTTACTCTGATACCTTTTAATCATTGAAATGCAGCATTTTGAGCTGTTTCTGCCATTTGTTTTTTCCATAAGGCTTCTCCTGGCTTTCATGTGATGTGTAGGAAGTCAGGAGATCTGCATCTTCCCCAGAGGAGAGGTGGTGGTATGCCCAATGGGATCCAGCCAGACAGCTTGGGATATGTGTAATTCCAGTATGATTAGGGACCCAGTGTAATCCCTGTGCATAAAATGGGAAGTTTTCTGCAACAGGCGAGTCCTCAAAGAAGTACCTTTCTTTGCCGAAAGTGTAGCAAAGAATACACTAATCAGGCAGCACATCTGTGGATAGAGTTTAAAGCGTATTTGCTTACTGACTGTCAAATTGGAGTCAATTTGTTGTAGTTCAGTTTGGAAATTGTTCGAAACTGGTTCTGAATGATGGCAGACAGTCCTGTGTAGCCTCTGGAGACTCTCATGCTGGCCAGGGCCTTTGGTTGGAGGTGTTAATAGTGTCTCCTCCTCTGGTGGGGTGCCAGGTGGTTGATCAGTGTAAGCAGGGTTCATATCACTTGCAGCTGCTGCAGGGTGGCCTGTGGTAACTCTGAAACAGCTCTCAGGCTGTGGGCAGGGCCCTAGGCCTTGCTCTGTGCACCGTTTTCCTGGGTAATTTATTTATTGTGAAGCTGCTACAGGACCTGCAGTTCTGTAAAACCCTGGGACAGTCACCCTGGCTTCTTCAGAGCATCCGGCAGGAAGCTGCCCTAAAGTCCTGGTGACTGTATAAAGCACTGATCAGTTCATTGTTTTAATTTTCATTATGTTTCCTTTCAGCTTCTGGCTCTGTAGCGTTCACAATACAATTCCATCTTTGTTTCAGTGTCACAGTCTAATGTGTGGTGGCTGGTGACAGTGCTATGCACGGAGCTTGTGGAGTCTCTGAATCAGTTTGTTCGCATCTGTGTGAAGAATTGGAGCCAAAAACCTCTCCTTTCAGAGGATTAGAATCACATCATTACTGGAGGGAGTTCAGAGAAGAGTGAAAAAAGTGATTAGGGGCCTGGAGGGACTGATGTATGAGGAAAGATCAAAGGGGCTGAATTTGTATCATTTGGATAACTGACTGAGTGGGGAACATAAAAGTCTGTGATTATGGAATGTGTATAAACAGGGATGTGTCAGGGAGAGATTATTCAATGTATGATGATGGGGACAATGGAATTGCAGAAGAGAGGGGCAAACAGCTGTTAAACAGGAAAATTTCCCAACAATGAATTTGAGTGTTCAGTTGTCTCTTCCTCTAACATCTAGTGACTCAAGCTATTGCTTTTTAATTTACTGATGAACGCACATAAAATGTTTCAAATAGAGGTAGGAGTGTAAAGCCAAGATTGGTGCAGCAATGGCTCTCTGGTTTTATGTCCCTTTGGCCTCGGTGGCTGCATCTGAAGAGTCCATCCAGCTTGGGTGGGTGGGACCCACTGAACAGAGCAGTGAATAGAGCATCACCAGATAAAGGCCTTTCCTGGCTTTTCCATCAGATTAATGTGATCAGGCTGACAAGAGGTCACCTCTGTGGCATCTGTCCTGCCGCAGGTACTGGAGATTTCAGAAGATGAATATTCACAGAATCAGTAGCTGTGTTGTTTTGGTTCAGCAGTTTGGACTGCCTAGACTTTAAAGTGGGATCTAGGACCTCACTTCCAGAACCAGCAATTGCAGAAATTAGTGGTATTTTAGATGATATTTCCAGGACATTGCTTTCATGCCCTCTGCCAGGTGTCTGTGCTCTGCATTTCATGGCAGCTACATTCCTACCTCTCCCACTGAATCTCTTTCTTAACAACCTTTAAATGAGTCTGGGCTGCTGTATGAATTGAATGGTTATCTTCTCTACTGATGTTAATAATATCTTAATAAATGCAGAACATGTTTTGGAAATTTCAGACTTCAGTTGCAGCTGAATCGTTCTTTGCCTTCAAGCTAAAAATCTATTTTAACTGAAGTGGTGGCTTGAAAGTTTTCTTTCCTGCCTGCTTACGGTACCAAAGCCTGGGAGGAGGGTTGTTGTCATCACTAACTGCATTTTCTTTTTTCTACCTTGTTGTTAGTTTAAAGCAAATCTTTTACATTATTTAACATATCTTTGCCAGTATAAACTGTCATAGCACTCTATTTTTTCCTGCCTAGCTGGGAATAATAAATACCCTGTTTGAGGGAATGACCTGTGGCCTGTGCTTCTGGGTCAGCTTTGTCCCTGTCCTTGGAGCCTGTGCTCAGCCACACGGGGTCTGGCAGGAGCCAGGAGGATCTGGGAGAGGATGAGGCAGGTCATGAGTGTGCCTGATGTGAGGAGATGCTTGGCAGGAGAGGTACTGAGTCTTGTGCGTCCAAAAGTGAGGATCAGTGTGTATATGTAGTATCATAGGGATGTGTGTCTTCAAAGGCAAGAGGATAGTGTATTCTCCTGGTATTGTGTTTTTCAGACCAGGGCCTTAATTGACTCAGGTACGTGAAATAGTGATGCCTCGAAGCAGGATTTCCTTTGGGAACAGTCATGTGAAAGGGCAAAGAGGAGGTGATTGAAATTGAAACCTTCAGACCCTTCTGAATTACTTTTTCATTTTTTTTTAAATGGAACTGTATTACTGAAAGGACATTTACCCTTACCCAGGTCTGTAACTGCTGTGTCCCTCTCTAGGATAGACGAGAGATGAGAGGTTGCAGGTGTAAGGTGTTGCAAGTGGCATGAGAATTGCCTGTGGTTGGAACTGCTGTCTCTGCTGGGTATGGAGCAGATGTTCTTGGTGGGGATATGGTGGCTGTTGGCTGCTTTTCCCCCGGATTGCTATGCTGAATCTCCCAGCTGTATATGAAATGCATATTCACAGAATTAGATGTCAACATCATTGTTTATAAACTGCTTTCCTCAAAGAAAGAATCTGGTGTGAGAAGTGCCCAGTGTCAGTGTAGGACAGCAGCTGATGGTTGGCTGACAGGCAGTCTCATGGGGAGCAGGTTTTCCCAGACAGGAATTTTTTCAGGTTTTGTGTTAAAAGTTTTTGTTTGTGGGTTTTGGGGTTTTTTTTTTTGTTTGTTTTTTGTTATGGGGAGACTTCTAATACAGTGTCAGAATGCAAATACCAAGATGGTCCTCAAAAAGGTTTATCCTAGGCAGGCTTAAGAGGCTTCAGGCTCGAAGTAGTTTTCCTGAAGAGACTCTTAGAGGATTTCTTGATCTGCTGAAGTATGTTTGACTTATTTTCTGGTTGTAGACTCCCTTGTGCAAGAACTATCACATGACCATTTTTCAGAGATTGGCTGTGTGTTTGCAGTTTTGCCACAGTAGCATAAACATGCACAGAATCTGTGTGTTCATCCCCTGAGGGGTGGCCTCAACACATTCCTTATCAAATTATAAATGTCAAAATACCAATATTTTGTATTATAGAAAAAAGTAGAACATCTGGTAGTGAATGCCCTACATCATATTTATAACAACTCTATATTATATTCAATGTGTGGGGATCTGTGTTCATTCCTCACAGATCCTCTATTTTTCTCATATTTTTATGCCCAGAGATTGACCAGGAAAAGCCTTCAAAATTGTGATTCCTGAATATGTTGGTTGAGAAGTGCCTTGTGGCAGTGAATCATTGCTAATGGCTGGCAAGCTGCTGCAGATCTCATTGCACAATGCCATGAGTAGTCAAAGAACTCCTAACCAAGAAAAGATTTTACAAGGTGTAGTAGTTCTGATCATTATCACTCTGTTTAATTATGCTGTACTTACTAACTAAGTATTGTTTCTGCTTCCCTCTGCGAAGTAAAAGAAATGATGATGAAGAGTAGGTTGTTTTCCCTGCCTGTACCATGAAGGGGAGCATTGAAATATTGATGGCAATGCAGATGTCAGCACAGAGGAGTTTCCTGTGATGACCTTCTGCTACCTGGGCTGAACTCCAGATGGGGATTCACATTCAATGAGCATGTGGCACATCTCACTTCTAGCAGCACGCAAGCTCTTCATCTTCTTGACAAGGGAGAGCAGGATTCAGCTGTTTCTCTGCACAAGTTGGTGCTGCACTTCAGTGTCTTTGCCTGTGCAGAAAGATAGAAAATGGAGGGGCCAAGGAGATGTGGGCAGACTTCTTTCTCTGCCAGCAGTACCCTTGCTGATGCAGCCCAGCATCCCACTGGTTCTCAGCTGCAGCAGCACACTGGTCACTCACACTGAGCTTGAAGTTCACCAGGTCCCTTTCCACAGAGCTGCTCCCCACAAAGGTTGATCCCAGCCTGTGCTGCACTCCTGGTTTCTGTTTTCCCAGGTGCAAGACCTTACTGAACTTGCTGAACTTTGTAAGGTTCTTGTTTGCCCACTCTTCAGCCTATCCAGGTCTTCCTGCAGGTTTGCTCTCCCTTCTCATGTGTCCACTTCCCCACTCAGTTTGGTGTCCCCAGCAAATTTTGTCAGGCTGCACCTCTCCACCACTGTGTTCAGGAATGCACAATTCTGCAAGCTTTTCCTGATCAAGTCCAGTTGTACAGAGGGGTTTGAGGAATGAAAATGTGCCTGCTCAGGGGCTGGGCTGAGAGAGACCCACTGAGTTCACAGATCCATCAGATTCTGCACAGTCTAGATTCCAAACAGACCAAAATGAGGTATCAAAATACGTTATTTTAAAAGTCTGGTTCATTAGTCACCCCATGTCTTGCATGTTTAATTAATTCCTCCTTCACATGGTTTCTGAGTGCAGAACAGGAGCCAGAACAGTCCTTTTAAATTCTGTCATACAATTGTCTTTTTTGCCCATGAGACTGCTCAAGGGAAAAGAGCAGAGCATGGCTGGAATTTATAACCTGTGACTCTCTTCACTGAAAACTGTAATTTTCAAAGCAAATTTCTGCAAGAGGACCATGTTACTGTGACTTCTCATGCAGTATAAATAATGTTCTTTTCAGTTTACATCAAACAGAGCAGGCCATTGCTTCCTGATCCAGTGGAAGCTCTGGTAATTGCTTCTGTAGGTTCCATTTATAGATCAGACTTCTATGACTAAATTTAATTACTTACAGCTGAATCCAGTGGAAGTAATAAGTTCAAAATAACCTCTGTCATGCTGCCGTGAAAGCAGAATGTTCCCAGACAAAGACACTTCCTAATTGTTTTGTCATTTTTCAGGAGAAGTTTTTAACTTTCACCTTTTCATTGTCTGGTTAAGTGAAAGTGGAGCTTTGCAGGACTCTCCCACTCGAAGGCTGTGATGAAGCTCCTGTGTCTTGCCATTTCCAGGTCGTACTGAGTCACAAACAGGTGGAGTGTGGAGAAGGGCTCTGGGGACTGCATGCCTGTCCTGCTCCTCCCAGAGGATCCAGGCTGTCTGTGGCCAGAATCACCTGCAGGTCTGCAGGAGCTTTTGTCAGAGCCACTGTGGTGGTTGTCATCTTGCACGGTGATGTCCTTCTTGAGCTGTGGCACCCTGATTGGAAGTGTATTTGGAGATGTGTGATGAGGAAGAACAGATGCCTTGAAAGATTGTCATATAATGAGGGAAAAGCTTGGAATTATTTACTGAAGTGTTAACAAAGACCTAAAGGGTGATGTTCTTGTTTTTCACTTAATTAGGCAAGAATTAAATGAAAGACTGCTTAACTGATCTGCAGAAAAATTTGCTGCAGGACAGTGCAGGGACATGGAGACAGTGGTGCAGTTGTGGCAGTTGTACCTTTCCTTATGTCTCTTGTTTCTATCCCACTGGATACACACTATTCAGACCTGCATTGTCTGATGTTCATATGGTGTGTTAGCATGATTGATCTGTGGCTGGCTGTCTTTTTTCTGTTGCATATGCATGAGTGCATACACGTGCTCACTTAAATGAATTTGATTTCTTCGTTCCTTGTCTTTTGCCTTTGTCTAGCATGTTGTCATTTAAATGACCAGTTCTTTCCAGACTCTTAAGTGTCCCTTTCCATTTCTTTTTGAAACATTTCTACAAGGTGAAACATTTCTAACCCAGGTGTTACCTGACTCTCTGTATCCAGTTACTGACCATCACCAGTGCACAAATCCCACTCTATCAGTGATGACATTCAAGAGTCTTTGAAAAGTTTGTTGTGTCTTAAAAATAATGAATGGACATAGTGCCTTGGGAAATTTACTGCAATTTAATCTACACTCTTTCATTTAAATGATATTTTTAAGAGAAACAATACAAAAAAATTATTATTGTGAAAGTAAAAAGAATATGTGCAAGTGTAGTTTGTATTACATTGAATTTTTTACCCCTCAAATAATCTGATACATTATAAAACTCCTGTCGGCATAGGTGCAAAGGGGAATTCCTTGGTGACTGCTTGCCTTTTCCACAGGGAAAGCTTCAGGCATGCAGCTCTGCTTCTGAATACTGCTCCTTCTTCCCAGGGAGATGCTCAGGGGAATAGCTCAGCTGGGAAGGATTCCTCTGTCATTTAAAGGGTGAACTAGGAGGTAATTACTCATGCTACCAGGTCAGTCAGTATTGATGGGGGCTGTTTCAGGATATTAGTATATGGGAAATTCTTGGATGGTTGAGAGTTGATTTAAATCCTACAAGCTTTGTTGTGTGTTACCTGCCTGTGTGCTCATATTATCTAAAGCAGATTTCTAGGAAAGCAGATTGCCCAGACAGATTGAGCTGTGCTCTCTGATCCCATCATGGGTGGTTGGGTGTGGCAATTGTGGAATTCTGCTTGGAAATGCAGGGATTTTTACCTGCTGCCATACAGTTATTGATTAAACAGGCTAGGTATGGATTGCTGCACAGGTACCTGCCCAGCAGTGAATACTAAAAATGGGAATAAAGTAACATTATAAATCAATAAAATCTGAGTGCACACAGAAACCTGGCAAATTTCAAATGATGTCTGGGCAAAGGCTGTGCAGTGTTCATGGCCTGCTCTGGTGGCAAGTAGTATTTAGTACCACAGAGCTGTGGCTGGGGCCTTTGAGATACTACAGACAGGTGAGCCTCTGGATCCGAGCTGGATGAGCCTGAGTCTGGGTGACAGGGTGGCAGATGCCAGCCTGGAGCCAGCCCAGCACGAGAGAGCTCCCTGTTCTCTCATGCTGAGGAGCAGCACTGGGGTGAGGTGGTGCTGGGCAGCACTAAAGCAGGTTCAGAACCTGTGGGGTCTCATGCACAGGGCGTGACTGAGGGGTCTACACGTTTTTATCTGAGCTTAGTGTTTGGGAGGGTAAGTGGGTTGAGTTTTCATCACCTCTTTCCTCTTGGACCCTGTTCTTTAGTCTGTTCAGACCCATTCAAGTGTCTTGAACCATGCTGTGAGTGAACAGCTGATGACCCCGTACTGACACAGAGATAAATTATTCAGTGTGTCTTATTTGGGAATTCAAGGCTTCATGATGAAACCTACAAAACTGTATTATGCCTCTGACATTCTGAGATTTCATCACTGTATCTTCAATTATTCACTAAACTGCTTGTTCTCCTCCTGGCACTCTGACAGGGCTGTGGACTGGTGGCAAGCAGCAGGCAGCACTTTCTTCTCTTTGTTCTCCTGCTTGCTCTTGGTACCTTGTGGGGTAGACTTAGACTTGCCTGGTGCTTACTGTATTAAACCTCTCACCCGAAGTTCAAATTTGTACAGTTCACAGACAGGGAAGAGTCTACAGCCATCTCTTTTATTGGAGGTTTCTCAGCAAACTGTGATTATTGTGAGCTTTCTCCTTCCCTAGAGACACAGTTTTCACTGTGGCTACATTTGTCCTGCACGAATGCTGCAGCTGAACAGCAGTGACCTGGTTGTCAGAACATCCTCTAGGAAATGCCAAAAGAGAGGCTAGCAGAAGAGGAAGTTGCAGGAAGTGCTTAAGGAAGGGTTTGTCCTTGGGAGCACAACCAAGGAGGTCTGAGCTGGTGCTGCCTGCCTGGTGCTCGGGGTTCTGCCTGTGCCAAGGGGCTCCTGGCTAGAGCGGAGCTGTTACCGTGGAGTTTTGTGTTGCAGAATGCTGAACAGATCCTCAGTACATAAGCCTCAAGCTGTTGGTTTTGTAGGGGCAGTTGCTGTGTCTGTTAGTCAGGAGAGAATTAATGCACCAGATGATTGTGCTGCTCAGCAGCTCCAGTAAACTGGGACTCCCTTGTCCTCTGGCCAGGCCATGCTTGGCCTTCTCCTCTAGCATTCCCAAACCATGCCTCTGGAAGTGCAGGATCTCTCTTGGCTTAGCATGTCTCCTCATATTTGTACGTAGGGAAGCTCTTCTACCACCTGGCACCTGCCTGCATCAGAGTCCAGATGTAATGAGTTCCTGTTAGCTGGAAGGAACTGTGGCACATCAAACATTTCTCTTTTTGGTCTATCTGTAGCTATGTCTGCATGATTTGCAGTTTCTATACAGCCCTGATAACTTTCTCAGGAGTCCAGCCTTGAGCTCTGCAGGCAGGCAAGCCCTGGCCTTGTGAGAAGCCCTTCTTCTGAGTGTGTCCCAGTAGAGCAGTGCTCCAGTATCTGCTGTGTTCCAGTGTGTGGAAGTTTTGGTCTGTGGTAGATAATTTTAGAAAAGAGAACTGAAATTCATACTATGAACTCATCGCTTGATGAAGGAGAAATTTTCCTGTGATGTACAGAAAAGTGTCTTCATTTCTCCTGGGATTCCTGGGGATGGAAAGTCTGAATCAAGGCTGGAGTCTCCATACCAAGGCATGCCAAATACCTCAGAACTTAGAATATTTTCTTCCAAGCCAAGACTTTACACAAGTAATAGAGTTCACAGGATATGTGAGAAAGACCAGAACTTGTCTACACAGACACAGCTTTTGCTTTCTTTGTCATCACTTGAATAATTTCAGGTGAAGAATGGAGAGAATATATGAGGAGGGAACAGAGCCTGCCCTTTATTGGCTTGCCCTGGGCACAGAACTTAGGCATAGTTGTCATTAGAAAGCATTCAGCCTCTTAAATTCAGGTATGTTCTGTAATAAAATGCTCTCTCCTGCCCACTCCAGTTATTTGAATTAAGTACAGTTGTAACTGAAAGCTAACTTTAAAGGTAAGTTAAAGATGTTGGAATAAGGATTTCCAGGTGATGTTGCCTAGGGTAGCTTTCTGTCTCTGGAAGAGACACAGGGAGTGCCTCTGCACAGGGGAGCTGCTCATGTCCTCCACAGAGGAGGCCTTGCTCCATAGACTCACATTCAATGAAGAGAATAGTAAGAAATTTGGCACTTTTATGGAATTGACACAAATCCAATGAGTTCAATAGCAAAGTTGGAAATGCAGCCAGTAGTCCTGCTGTTCTCCTGGCCTGTAGGAGTAGAAGCTGCTAACTAACATGCCATTTTTTGTATGGTGAATAAAGGAAGATTACATTGTTTTCTGGTAGTCTAGTACAGGCAATGCAATGTTTTGTGTTCCTAGAGCACAGACCCTTGCTGGTAAGGGAGACTGTTCTTTCTTGGGGTTGCAAAGCTGAGAAGAGCTGAGTGCTTGCTGAGAAGGGCAGGATGCTCTTCTACTGATGTTTTGTCCCTTTCCTGAAGGTACAAGTGGATCAGTTTGATGGGTTGTTCATCTTGTGGCTGGTGCAAGCAGCCAGGTGAAACCCCCAGGGATCGTGGTGAAAACCAACTCTTGGTGTTGGTTTCCACTGCCTGGAGTTGGTACTGATGTGTGTGAGAAGGGAGAGTCCCCAGTCCTTTGCTATTCTGCAATAGCCAGTAGGACTCCTTTGTATGAAGGGTTTTACAGTGCATTAGAAAATGAAAATAGCTATTTTTGGACTTGGCTGTTGCAGCCCCACTGAAGAATGACACCTATTCTGGAATCCATCCAGATACTGTCCTAACAGCAAAACAGAGAAGTGGTAGGGCAACTAAAATAAAGCAGATGTTTAGCAAGGAAATAATTTACAATTGGCCAGTTTGATGGTACCTCTTGACCCGTTCAGGGCTGTTCAATAAAACTAGCAGTTTCCATAGCAACTACTAAATTACTTGGTGCTTCAGAGATCTGTGATAAAGGAGGCGAATCATTGTAAGGAAACACGGTGTTGATGTTTCTCCCCTTTGCATTACAAGAGTAATGATCTGGCAAAACTTGCTAAATGGGACGCCCCTGCTGAAGAATTTTTCCCACGTTCACTTGGGCCAAAGAGATTTATATGTTTAGTACTTTTACAAATTTGATTTTTCCCCTCTCCCCTGTCATCAGCTTCGTCCTTGGCAGGCGGTGCTGGCTGGGTGATGGCAGGGAGATGGTGAGCCAAGAGGCAGGAGCCTGTGTCTGCAGTAGGTGTGTGCTGGGCTTTTCTGTCACAGTCCCTGCTGAGCATCAGGTGCTTCTCCAGGGAATATGGACCAGTCCCCTTCTGCAAGTACTCTGCAGCCACCCACCTGTGAGCACGTGGCAGTCACCATTATCCTGCTCTGTAACTACTGTGTATTTCATTTTACTTTTGTCTTTTTCTCTGCTCCCCCTGGAGATTGTACTGCTCAGATTTTTTTTTTTCCTACTTCATTGGTAAGATAGGATATAGCTTAAGATCAGGGCAAACTTCAGAATGGACCTGTGGATGTGTGTGATAAGGAAATGGCTGTGGGTCTTGTTTTCCAGAAAGCCCAGTGTAATTCTGGGGGCTTTCAGGGTGCATTTCATCTCTCTATGAATGTTTGGTTGTATGCAGAGCTGTTGCTCCTGTGGAGTCTGTCTCCTGTGTTGGAAAAACTGGCTGTTAAAATGCTGAAATGCTTGTTTAAAGTATTGCACTTCACTCATTCTTGTGAGACACAAATCACCATTTGCATCTGATGCTGATCAGAGTTTATCTGACTTTCTGCAGTTACAGAGGTTTTGAGTCATTTGTGTGAACTACCTTGTCAAGGTAAGCCAGAGTTGTTAAAGGGTTCTTAAATGACCTCTGCTGTATCTCAGTGTCTTTCAGTGCAGACAAGAGCATTTCCAAAACAACCCTAAATGCTTTTCAGATTCACAGCAATCAAACAGCAGCTAAAACCAGGAGGAGGTAGGACAATTGGAAAGTGCAAGACACAGGGGTTATAGAGGTGGAGTGTGAAGCCAAGAGGACCTGGTACTGAGGTCCAGAGGGAGAGTACCTGGATTGGAGAAAAGAATTAAATTTCCAATTTAAATCATTCTTCATCACTTCAGTGCTGAAGTAAACTAAGTACCAGGTAATAATGGTATTCAAACCAGCCCTGCCTCTGCCCCAAGCTTCCCTGAGAAGCCACCTACAGGTGTCAGTTAATCCATTTAGTTTGTTTTATATAGTTTTGTATCTGTTGAATTTCTAATAACATCTTACAAGGACTGGTGTTACTTCTGAGCAGGATTAAAGATGGCCTATCTTTTCTTCTGCCACTTCTGAAAGAAGTTGTTTAGCCAAAAATTGTAACAAACTCTGTGTTTGTCCCTGTCCTCCTTGCAGAGGAGCTGTAGCAGATGCTGCACTGCTGTGCCTGTTGGCCTTAGAATAGGCTGGTTCTGTTTTCCTGGTGCTGTACTTGGGCACTGATAGGTTGGTTGTTACTCCTCTAGAGTACTTTCTCCCTCCACTCATGGCTGGTTCTTGCTGTTAAATGAGGGTTAAAAGTTGTAGCTGATAAAGACAGGAAGATTGTCTGCTGGCACCTGCTGTTAGGGAAGGGTTGTCCTCTGACGAGGGGTTCCAGGATGTAGCTGCTGTTCCTAGAGTGAGCCTGAAGCATGTGAGGAAGGAGCAACAAGAATAAGCTTTGTGCAAAACTGGTCTGTTTACTTCAACTAAGTAAACAAAGGTTTGATTCTTTATTTACTGATTTAATTCGATTTATTTCAGGTGGGCAAGTAAGCTGTGCACAGAATCCCATTAGCAGGTAGTGGAAGCACAATTAATAAGAATGATTAAATGCTCTTTGGATAAAACAAGGCAAGATATTTTACACACACAGCCATCTTGTTTTTCTCTATAGGCTCAATGGGGCTTAGAGGAAATTTCCATTTCTAAGTAGTGTAGCTCTGTAAGAGACACCTTGGAAACAGGTAGAAGATAAAGAAACAAATCTGCAGAGACAGCAGATCTGCTGTGCTGATTCTGGAGGGCAGGCAGACAGCTGTGGTTCAGGTGTCAGCCAGCTGTAAGACTGTGAAGGAAAAGTGTTACCTGGGGTGTAACCTTCATTTTGGGAAAGCAGGAATTCAGCTCGTGTGGTCAGCAGCAGTATTTCTGCATGTGCTACATGTGTTCTGAATTAAAGTGCAGTCTTCCCTCTCCTCACATTCCTGAAATCCCACAGCAGAGATTTGTCCATATTTTTCTCTAAAATTTGGCTGTAAAACAGTTACAAGGGGAGAGGACGGATTCAACCTGGTGCTTGGCCCTGAGAAGCCATAGCAGCTGTTCACACATTCCCTCCCTTCTGTTGGTCCCTTGCATAGCCCTGGTCAGCCATGGGCACAGCTGGCAGAGGCGGCTGTGAGGGGCAGCGGGTCTGACTGCACAAGAGGTGTTCTGCAGACTGAGAACAGGCATTAAATGCATCAGAGATTATTCTTGCTGTTTTTGGCATTGTGTCCTGATCTTACAAACCAAGGGAGCATTACGGAAGGAGTGTTTTCTGTGTGTTTGCCTTTCCCGCCCCGATGGCCGTCTGTCCAGGGTCCCAAGCAGTATGGAGGTGGTTTGAGTTTCCTCCCCTGTGTACAATGGCAGCCTTTGTCTAAGACAGAGATACTTTTTTATCAAGTTTTCCATGTTTGTTTGACAGGAATTTTCTGCTGCAAGTTCTTCTGATCCTGTTCCAGTTTTGTTCCTCTGTCTCTGTTATCCAGTTAGTGTTGGCCAACATTGCGCCACGACCATGAGCTGTGGTGTGAGGTTTGGTGGCAGAGGGACCAGGTGAGCCCTGGCAGGGCAGTGTGGCAGGAGGGCAGGACAGCTGTGGCCTGTGATGCCACTGGGATTCCTGCAGAAAGCAGGGGGAGGCACAGGAGCTCCTGGGCAGGGAGGGGAGATCCCAAAGCCGATGTAGAATCTGTTGCTGTGTTCCTTCTGGGCAGGACCTTGGCTTGGTTTAATTTAGCAAAATCTTGAGGAACTTCAAGTCCCCATTCATTATCTACATACTGTTTCTTTGTACTGTACTTTTATCTTCATTGCATATTTTGTATTAATTATAAACCAATTACTGTTGGCTAAAACAGTTCTTGCATATTGATGTTAGAAGATTTAATAAAAATTTCAGCATCCCTCTGATATTGGCCATTCAGTTATGACATTTGCATTCTAATCCTGTTTCAGATTGCACAGGGAAATCTAATAGTCAGGGTCTAGACAATTACCTAGATGGGATATCAAATGATGAGGATCAAAAAACTAATAAGCATGTTTATTTGTGTTGCCTGGACACTGCAGCTGTCAGCCCAGTGGCAGCTCCTAGTAGGACAGATAGAAATTCTCCTTTTCAATTAAATGGGCTGTGATAAACACAGATGGAAAATACTGCTGTGTACAGAAACTACACAGGTCAGTAAATAGAGCAGAAAACATAGGACTTGTACTTAGAATTGCAAAGAGGGGCTGTGCCTGGCCAGGCAGATGCTGACTGTGCCATGGCCCAGCCACCAACTGGCCCCACAGAACTGCCCTGGCCGAGGGGCAGGGCCATCTCTGTGCTATTCTCCTGTTCATACAAGTTTTGTAAAATTAAGCTGAGGCTAGGGAAAAGCACTAAAAAACTTTATTTCAGCCATGAAAATGCAGAATGTTCTGAAAAGCATGGGGCAAGAGGCAAGTCTGCAAAAATGGGTTGCAAAACCTGAATGAGGAGGGAAGATTTAGTCCCCTTTGGGTGGGTCCTGTGTTGGGAGCAATGCTGCTTCACCTCGCTGGGTTCTGTCCTGGGGCCAGCAGTGTGAGCAGCCTCTCTTACAGCCACAGTGTTCTGCATGGCTCAGAAGTCTCAAGTGCCAGATACATTTTGCCAGCTAATTAATTAAAATAACTTATTTTTGTTTCCAGAATATCAACAGTGCTTTCAAAGATATTATGGATAAAAAGAACTTTCTATTCCTTGTTCTCCCTCCTTCCCTTGGCTGCATTAAATTGGGTAACCAGGCAGAAGTGCAGCTTGCTGTGCAGAAGGCTGAGCCTACCTGGTTGTGTGAGGCTGCACTGGTGCCTGATTCTCAGAGATGTGTGGGAATGCTCACCTAACAGCCTCTCCAACAGAGTATCGGGGACTTGATGAGATTGGCTGCTTTGGACTCTTTAATCCTCTTCTCTTTCCAAAAGGCTCCTGCTGGCAGGAGCTGCATCCCTGCTCTCTGTCCTTCTGTGGGCAGTGGGTGTGCTGGGCAGAGCTTAGGCTGGAGGGGTTGGTGCAGGTGCTGGAAACCCCTGACATGCTGCGACTCTGGAGGTGGGAACAGCACAGCTGTGTCCATCCTGCTAACACAAGGACAGGAGAAAAGAGTTCCCACTGAGGGAGATGTATCTGGTGCCAAATTCCAGCTGAGAGTAAGGCTTTCTTCTTGCAGTGCCTTGTTCCTGGAAAGTGTGGCACAGACTGCAAAAATGAAAGAGATGGTTCCAGCTGTCTGTATTACGCTGAGAATGCAGAGCCAGGTTAGAAAACACCTGCTGTTTCTGTCTTGTCTTTAGTGAAACATTGTCTCTCTCCTTGCTTTAATCTTCCTAAAAGGAATTGATCGTTTCTTCTTATTTGAGATCACTGGAAAATTAATGTAACTGTTACTGTAGAGTGAGCACTGTAGTATCTTCACATAATGTGATTTAAAATGTAAAGCTCACTCAGAAGGGGAAGGCTCCATTTGTGTCGGGACTGGGAGCCGCTCCTTGGCTCACTCCTTCAGCTGCAGCTGCTGGCTCCCTGCCTTCCCTTTTCCTCTCCTCTTCCAAAGGGTGATTCTCACCATTTCCTCTTTGTAGACTTTTTCCCTTGATGCAGTGTCTTCATTCCAAAGCTAAACTAACTTGTGAATGCCTCTTGGGGAGGAGATAGGTGATGTGAATGCTTTTTATTTAGTTAGTTAAAGGTCCATGGGGAACACAATGTGCAGAGGACATTCTTGTGTATGCTGGAAACTGGAAGAGGGAGGAAGGAAGGAAGGAAGGGTTTTTTGCAGGAGAAAAATAGGTGAAAATTGTACTTTCTATTATGATTAATAGGTTTGTCTTTTGGGCTTTGAATGTTGTGTTTGTATTCAAATTAAGTGGTTTCCAGGGGCACTTCCAGGAATAGATGTGAGGAGCGGATAAAAGCTCTTTCCGTAAAGGATGTTCAGAATGTGTGGAACTGAACTGTATGTTTGTGGGTCTTGCTCCATCTTGTCTTCTCCTGTCACCTGGAGCCTGCGTGTCTCCTCCATGTGCAGGGTTTAGAGGATGGGGACTCTCATTTCTAAGCATTCAAGATGTGCCAGTGAAGCACAAAGTGCTGAAGATGCCCACACACCACATGGAGCTCAGTGCTGGAGGCTGTGTGTCCATGCCCACCTTCTGGAGAGCTGAATCAGGCTGGCATGGCTGTCCTGGACCAACCAGCCTTGTGGGCTGGAAAGGTCCAAGTCAGAGTCGTGCTGTGTCCAACTCCCTCTGTCATCAGGCAGTAAAGAAAGTAATTAGATGGTAATTCTGCAAAAACAAGACTTAAAAGTGTACAGCATGATTTAGGTGACAGCTCACACTCTGCTGGGAGGACTTGTGCTTGGTGGCTGCTGCATGTCGTTAGTTCTTTGTATTTTCTTTGATTTAAAGCTTCATGCTTGTAATCTAGTTAGCACTGAATTGGGTTTCCAGTACAGTGGCTTGTTTGGTTCAATAAGAACACATTTATACTAAAGGTTAATGAAAAGCATTTTACTTTCATTGAATTCATTAAAAGGGGGTCTACAATCAAGACTGACTAATGGAAAAGAGATTAAATATGCATGTCTCTAAATTTCTCACATCATTTCTGATTTTTCTTAATCTCTTCCTTCCTGGATTGGAATCCAAAAGAGCCTGAATGCTCTAATGAGTTCAAAAATTAATTAAAGATTTCTTCTGTTTAAGTAAAAAGACTTCTCCAGATGTATAGCTAATGTATCTTGAGTGCAGGTCTCTGTGCTATTATAGATGAAGTGAGAGTGATGAGGTCCTAGCTATGAAAGCAATACCAGAAGCCAATCTCAAGGAGCAGTACTGGTTCTTAAAGCACTTTTAAAGAAATACAAATAATGCTTTATCTTCTTTATTTGTGCTATTGAAATAGATTTGAATGAACTCAGAAGTGCAGCAAAATTTGCATTAGAAAGGTATTAGCTGGGCATGAAGATAAAACCTGAGTAACAGGCATCAAAGGTGCTTAAAGATTCAAGACCTTTTTATAACACAGTGTCCAGACGTGTGTGCTACAAATACCTGAGTACTTTGACGAATACTGGATTGTATTTTCTGTGGTCTTTTTCCCCCAGTATCTCCCAGGCAGCTCTGGATATCCTTTGGGCCAGGGCTTCCCCTGTGCTCATTGTATGAGCAGAACATGTGTCTGGAGTTCCTCCTTTGTGGGAAGGTTCCTGGTATGCCACTATATGGATATGTTAGAGCTCTGTTTGGGAATGCTTTGCAGCTGCATATTGATATAGAAATGGAGATACATGGTGACAGGAGATACAAGTTACTTTGAAGGTATTGCAGGTTCCCATAGATGGTTTTCTGAAAAAAAAAAAAAAAGAAAAAAAGAAAAATGGTCTTGTAAACAGGTTCAGAATTATGAGTGTCTTGCTTCAGTCTAAGACACTTGTGTAGATCTGTGTGTATGTGTGTGTGTGTGTGTTGGATATATAGTGCACCTAGCAAGTGGGGCAGTGCTGGACAATGTCTGCATCAGTGGATGTGTGTGGAGAAAGAAGGCTCAGCTCCTGGCTGCATCTTTGTGTTGTGTTTCTTTGCAGCTTGAGCTTTCAGTACATTTTGAGCCCTGCTATTGCTGGGTGTTGATATAGGGCTCATGCAAGAGCTGATGAGAGAGGAAATGAGTTGTTTCTGTGCTGTGTGAGCCGAGACTGGAAAGGAGGGTCTTGACAAAAAGCATCTGGTTATAAGTAGTTAAGAAGTAGTATTTGGCAAAGTCCAAGGAGAAAACTTTGCCTTACTAGTAGCGACCAACCCTGGTCTCCAAAACAGTTCAGATGCCTTGCTAAAGCTGAAAAGGCGATCCCAACGAAGGGATGCACGCTGGTGGGATTCACAAACCAGGCTGTGGCGTTGGGTGGCGTTAATTGTAGCCAGCGTGGCCGGAGAAGCCGGAGGGCAATGGTGTGGGCTGGTGTCAGGGCAGCTGTGTTATTTGTGCCTATTTGCAGTGGTTCAGTGATGGGCACTGCTGTTGCCTCTGTTCCTGCAGGCATACTTCCGACAGGGCGTGGCCCTGCAGTACCTGGGACGCCATGCGGATGCGCTGGCCGCCTTTGCGTCGGGGCTGGCGCAGGATCCCAAGAGCCTGCAGCTTCTGGTCGGCATGGTCGAGGCCGCCATGAAATCTCCCATGCGAGGTAAGCACATGGGGCTTCTCAGGGGTGTCACCTGCTGCTGAGGTAGCCAGAGGTGGGAGTTTCAGTCCCAGCATCTGAGGATAGGAGAACCTGGAGGCCTGAAGGGAAAGATTTCAAGATTTGGCTTCTCTGCTGAGTTAGGAGGATGCCAAGAGTGGAGCCTGAAGTTGCCGGAGGAACAAAAACTGTCCTTCTGGTTGAGTGGGGACAGTAAGATGGTGACAGCCAGCTTGAGGGGCACTGGAGATGAATTGGACTGGGTTTGTACAGCAGTTCCCATGGAATCCTTGTTCATTTTTCCTTTCTCCAGTATCAGTGCAGTCAGAGGTGTGTGCTGCTGTGGCCCTGGCTACCTTGGTTACTGGACAACTTCCCCACAGTGTTTTGGTTGGGAACAGCATATTTGAAAGGCAGTGTTTGCCCAGAAGAGCACATCAGGAGCTTTTCTGTGGTACAAATGTCTCTCAAAACACAGCGTACCAGAAGGCAAAAAGGCTGCTCTGCTAATTCACTTCTGTTCAAGCAGTGTTTGAAATCAAAGAGACCTTGAAGCCATTTGAGCTGTGCAATGGTTTGCCTCTCTTTCATAATGTCCCTGTTTCCACGATTTTTTTCTCTAGAGGAAGGGGGTTGTCTCCTCCTAGCTCTGTTTCTCTTGCAGGCTTTGTGCTGCAATGCCCTAATGCTGTTAGTCAGGAGGGAACATGGCAATTCTCATCCTCAGCAGATGGTGCTGGAGGCCACGGGGCTTAGGAGCCAAGGAGCACTGAAATGAAAAAATATCCATGTTAGTGTTTCCTTTTTTACAGTGTTTTTCTCCATCCTCCAAAATGAATTCACCTGGAAGCTTCTGTCCTATACAGCAGTTACTTGGTGAATGCAATTTCATTTGCTACCCAATGGTACTAAGGCTGCTGCTTAGAATGTAGGTTATATGGTATTCTGTGGGAGCATCCCCAAATTTGGCAGGATGATCTCTGGTGGACTGCCCTGCAGCTGTGTATCAACTGTGCTCCCTGCTGCAGTTACACAAATTTGTGCAGTTGCACAAATCTGCATTTGGGCAGATCCAGTGCTCTCATGCTACAGAAGCAGTGTCTCCTGCAGAAGGAGCAGCTTCTTTCTGCAGTTTTGGTCACCTCTCTTGACACACATTATGTGCTTGGGTATCTGGGCAGGCACAGATTTTGCAGACGTTCATCTGAAGGTTTGTGCTGAAAGAGCAAAAACTGCAGTGCTCTTAAGCACTGCAGATGACCCATTTCCAGTTTCCTACAAAATTCCACAGATATCTTCTGTATTCCTTCTGCCATTAGGCCAGGCTTCATCAGTATGAGACTGCTCTAAGCTCTGTTTTTATGCTGCCTTCCTGAAGTGCTTTCTGCAAGGCAAACAGCAGCTTGCCAGGTGATCTGTCTTGATGTGCCAGATCTTAGAAGGTACCTTTGAGCCCCAAGCTCCCTTAATAAATCTTCACTGGATTTGGACTGTCTGGCCCTTAAGTCGTGTCATTTTTTAATGAAAAAATCAGGATGAGTTGTGAAGGTGATTCCTGATGCAAATAACTTGATATGTTCAGTACCTCTGTCTTTGTTTTTGTGCTTCAGAGTCCCTGGAGCCCACCTACCAACAACTGCAGAAGATGAAGCTGGACAAGAGCCCCTTTGTTGTGGTGTCTGTGATTGGCCAGGAGCTCCTGACTGCAGGCCACCACGGGGCCTCTGTGGTGGTGCTAGAGGCTGCCCTGAAGATTGGCACTTGCAGCCTGAAGCTGCGGGGATCAGTGTTCTCTGCACTGAGCAGTGCGTACTGGTCCCTCGGGAACACGGAGAAAAGCACTGGATACATGCAGCAGGACTTGGACGTAGCCAAGAGTTTAGGTAAGAATTCTCCTTTCACTCCTGGAGTGCTGGTTGTGATTGGTGAAACAAATCAAGAGCTAGGTTAATGATCAGCATCTCTCTTGAATGCTCAGGTTTCTGTGGGTTTTCACAAGCTGGTAAATCCAATCTGAAGCTTCTTAAATGTGCAGACTGCAGGTTTGTGCATCCCTTTTGCCTGCCTCTGTGAAGGGGCAGATGATCAATGGATGTGCTATGGTATTACAGGGTCTTCTAATTACCTGATATCCTGTATGTGAGAACTGCTGTTATTCCCTGTGTAGACTCAGGCTCAAAACCTTACGTGAGTCTTAAATGAAGCCTGTTTTTCTGCTTTTCCAAGTATTTGATGGACAGAAGTACTCTGAGATTCTGGCAGTAACAAGAGAAGGAACAAATCAGTAGTGACACAATGATGAACAAAGAGTGTTTAAAAATAAACAAATTTAAAAATCCCTCTTGAGTACAGTATACTCTGCACAACAGGGAGAGCATTCAGTTTCTCAGAGTGCTGTAGAAGAGCAGACAGGTGGGAGACAAAGGCCTGACTGTGCAGAGCTGGACTGACAGTGCCCAAAGGCTTGAGCCAGGAGCATTCACTGGGAGCATAGGGACTGCTCTCTTGAAGGTGGTTGTAGGTGTACTTTGTACATCTGAGCTGAGCTGAACTGTGCTGCAGAATTGCTTTCTGCAGAAAGCTGGCATGCTTTGGGCTTGTTCTAGTCCTTGGCCATTGACTGACCTTCACAGTGTCAAGCAAACAATGAACTTGGAGGAATGGAAAATTGCCAAGTGTTAGACCACAGAAGAAAGTAAAACAATTCTAAAAATAAGATTGATGGCTACTGTAGAAGTTTCTGAAGGCTAGCAAAGAGGAAAGTTTGGCTGTGTATTAAACATAAAGGTGAGTTTGTTCTAATGCTGGTTCTCACATCAGATCATCACTTGTACCCCATGTTCCAGTCTTCCCACTGGATGCTTCCAGCAGTGCCTGTATTGGCTAATCTTTGATTTGTTTGCATGTGACACAGGTGACCAGACGGGAGAATGCCGAGCTCATGGAAATCTGGGCTCTGCATTCTTCTCCAAAGGAAATTACCGGGAAGCCCTTACCAACCACAGACATCAGCTGGTGCTTGCCATGAAGCTCAAGGACAGAGAGGTAGGAAGCTTATTAAATAGTCTGAGTTGATAGTCCACACTGCATGGTTTTCCAGACACATGTGAATATGTCAAAAAGCCTTGTCTGTCTGCCCTGTTTTACCCCAAGAATTTGGAGGCTACATGATTTCTCTTCCTGGGTGTCCACTTGTCTTTTGTTAATGAAAGACTTTGTACCAGTAGATCCAATATGTGAGTGCTAGGGGCAGGATGCTTGGGTTGTCCATTTGTCTCCCCCATCTGTAGTCTCTGGGCTGTGAGCAGCTCCTTTTGCCTCCCTCTCCCTTACCATCTGTGTTCCCACAGCACAGAGGCTCTGGGCTCCAGGAGTGGGAGCTGCTGCTGGGTCAGTGTCAGTACCACGTTGCTGCAGCTGAGCCCTTGCTGTCCTCAGCATGTTTCCCAGTGTTACAGGTGCTGCTGAGCCAGATTCTGCTAAGCTTCATCTTAAATTGTGCCTTTTCCAAACAAGGAATGGGCAAGATCCCTGTCCCCCGTGTTTGCATAAAATACACTTAATACTAAACTCCAGTGAAAACAAAAAGAACTCATGCAAACCTGAAAACAAATTGTGCAGGATCTGCTTTGCCTTGACCATTCAATTCCTCAGCCATTATGCTGGGCTCTCTGCCAGTGCAGGGAAGTGGGCTGCACGGACTGAGGAGGCTGTCCCAAGGGATTTCTACTGAAAGTTCACTGTAAGGACAGAATCATATTTTAGTGCCCAGATACAAAACCTGTCCCCTGCTCCAGGGATTCCCCTCTACTGTGAGTGGGAAAATGGAGACTGGTGGTTGCATGGCAGGCACAGGGAGGAGCTAGAGGCTGCAGGGCAGGTGAGAATTCATGTAAGCACAAGTAGTTTTGGGGGAGATCTAAAAACTGAGGAAGATCAGTTTCCCACTGGTAAGTTGTGGAAAAGATCTGCTAGAAATTGCTGAGTGCTTGACTGCTTTACTGACTTACTTGATAAGTTAAATATTAAGTAAGCCTTGGAAAAATGCATCTTTCAGTAGGTTGTGGAAGGACTGTGGCTGGAGGAGGGATTTCCTAGACATTTTCTTGATTATTTTACCGGCTGGAAAACCTCCTGAATCATTCCTGATTTCTCTGTTTCTGTTCATGAAGAGCAGAAAAGCTGTTACTTGTCATTGTTTGTAGAGTTTTCTTGATCGGGGTCTCTGTTGCTGCTAACAGGGTAACCTGTGTGGCTGCTGCTCTTCTGTGGGGTTTCTGCAGCAGCACATTCCCCATTGTGGGGCCTGGAGGCAGCAGCAGGGGAGTTGCTGTTCTGGCATGAGCACAGCAGCCCCAGAACCCCAGGCTGGCCTGGGATGTGGGGCTGGAGCGTTTTGCCTTTTCTTCAGGCCACTGATTTAAACAGATCTCACTGGTCCATCTGGGGAGAGTCCAGGGAATGAGGGCTAATCATGATAGTCCTTAGTTCATGACACATCTGGGCACGTAATTAACAGTTATTGACAACAAATGACTACTTGGTTTAGCAAGAAAGCTGAGCTTCTTGGATTTCCTGTAGGATGTAACCACAGGAAATTAATTTGGCGCTTTCTGATGACATCATCTTGACCACAGAGCTTCCTCTGAACAAAAAGCTGTTTTTCTTGGCCTCCTTTGCAGACATTTTTATAATGCAAATGTTATAAAGTTGCAGTAGGGCTGATGTGAATTCCAGCAGAAGGGAATTTGGTGTGCGACTGTAATGAGGTAATTGGTTTACCCCTGACTGTACAGAGAATTGGCAGAAAAGGTAAAAAGTGCTCCTTTGTACAGGATACTGCTGTCTTTGGAGGGGCTGTTGGGTTCTGAGGCTGCTGGAGCAGATGTTTGTAGCAGGGGCTTCTGCTGGGTAGTGTCACCCATAAATGGAGGAGGGGGAGGTTGCAGAGTGTCTGTCTGGAACATTGAGGTCTCTCCTCCCCCATGCAGGCCTGGAGAAAGGAAGCTGTCAGCTGACTGGGGGAAGCATCTCAGCTGCTCACAGGGACTCAAAATTTTACATGTTTTTCTTCCTTGGCACAGGGAGTCTGTGCAGCTCCTGTTACAAACACAGGCTGTGTGTCCAGGCAGGCCATTTGCTCTTTCAGTTAGGGTGGGGAGAAGTTTGAGCTGTTTTGTTGTGCTTGTGTCCAGAGAAAGCATGGGGCAGGTGTCACTGGGATTTGGCATACCTATAGTATCACTAAGAGAGAATTTGAGGGGTTGAACACACATGTGGGTTTGGTCTGTGCAGACAGGAGAGAAGACTGGTTCTTAGTGAGATGCTGTGAAGGGCACCATGAAACAACCATCTTAGGCAGGGAATGATTTGGATTTTTTCATCAGCTGAAGTGGCTGGTCAAGAAATTCAAATGAGCTAGTTCTGTGAATATGCCTGTCCTGCTTCAGCCATGTCACTGTTGGCAGGGTGGACATCACTCATCATGGTGCCCCATGGCAGCAGCACAGTGTAACCATCCCATCCTAAGTGAGGAGATGCTGCACAGCCCAGCTGAACTCAGAGGGAACACATGGGGAGGGGGCTGCAGGACCCTGGCTCAGCACATGTGCACCTCAGGAGCTGATCTTTGGGCATCTCTCTTGGCACTAGCTCTAAGACCCGCTCAATTTGTGCAGAGGTGGAAATAAAACTTTCCTGGGCTGGTGGGGCCCCTAGGTAGAGGCTTGTCTTTTCCTTGCTCACTCAGAGCTGGCTGCAGGCTGTTGGAGTCCACCCACTCCTGTCCTGCAGTAAGGAGCTGCTGCCTGTGCAGGGGTAAGTGCCACTCAACAGGAACGAGAGGGCCCACTGTGAGTGGACCTGGCTGCAGTGGAGTGAAATGTTGTCTTTACTTCCTTGCTGATGGATAAAGATGGATAACAAGATTCAGCCGTGTCCTAGAGCAGCAGCAACCTCATGTTCTTGTGACGTGTTCCGTGCTTTGTGACTGAAATGTCAGCACAATACTGTCCAGCAGTTCACGTGCCGAGGAAACCCCATTCTGGTAGCTTGGGCTGCTGCTCTTTTTTCCAGTCTCTGCTTATTGCTCATGAAAATGCTGGGAGTCGTACAAAGAGAGGTTCCCTAAAGCAGCAGCCAAGGTACTGGAATGTGCCAGAGGAGGAGTGGCAGATGATGTTAGCAGGGAAGACTGCATCACATTATTTTAGCTTGTTGTCTTTTTTACTATCAGAAAAGCTGGCTCTGATGAGCAGCAGAAGCTTGCAGGCTGTTTCTTCTCAGAGTGGACTAAGGCCTGCAGTTATACCAGCCCATAATGGAGGTGCTGAATGTTATGTCTATGCTCTATTTCTCAATTAATTGCTTTGGTTTTAACACCAAGTAACTTGATCTTCTGGAAACCATTAGGTAGTAGGGTGTGTTGATGCCACATCACAGGCTGAGATTTAGACAAGGGTTATGCAGCTGATGAGCTATGCCAGGGTCAGAGAAAAGAGTGGAATTAAGATGTGAAAGCTTTCGATGCCTGTAACACTTGTCTCCTGTGTCCCTTTTCATTGCTAGCTGCTCCTCAGGTGTGCAGAACTGTCTTGTATTAGGAATTCTGTAAGACCAAAGTGCCAAGGTGGAGCCAGTGATGCATGATCTCTTGAGATGGGTTGGGGTGATCTTTTTGGTGACTCTTTTAAAGGCCCTGTGTTCCTTCCAGAGCATTTCATTTAGAGATGTAATGCTTGAATTTTGGAGCTGTGAGGGCTCAGACAAGCAGAAACGGATGGGAAAGGGAAAGCTGTGGAGCCCCTTCCTGGGTCCAGTGTCCAAACCCTCACAAAGGCTGTGCTCAAATCCTGCCATGCAGAGGCCATGGACACCACAGGAACTCTGCAGTGTAATAGCTCCCTTCTCTCCTGGGCCCTCAGACGCCTTCGATTACAGCCCCGCTGTTCAGAAATAGCCGGGCAGTACGGCTATTTCAGATCATAAACCAAGATCTGCAGGCAGCAGCTGAGAAATGAATGCTTGTGCTGCCAGCATGGAGCTCTTGGGGAGGATGCTGCTGCCAGAAAGCCACTGGGTGCTGGCAGCCCCTCTATGTTGGCTGGCAGGCACACTTACTGTGCCTTTCCTTAGGATGCAGTATCTCTCTTCACCATGCAGGAGTGAGCAGAAGGTGTTGGATGAGAAACAGTATTGTCTGCACCCCTGAATTCTCCCTAGGGCTGGGATGAAGGTGCAGCTGAGCACTTTCTGCTGCCCCTTTTCTCAGGAGCGTGGCTGAGGGAAGGGCAAAGAGACAAGGACAGACTGATGGACTGTCAGTACTGTCCTGCCCCTGGGTTGACTCATGCAAGTGATAGCTTGCAGCAATCACTGCTGGTCTGGTTTTGAAGGGATTTCCCCCCACCTCCCTCTGGAAGCAGCTATTTGTGGAAGGGATAGGTGCAGAACTGCTGAGGCTCAGTGCCCTCCTGTTACTGACCCTTTGTGTCAGCCTCTGTCTGCTGCCCCTGGACATCTCCATGAGCATCTGTGGCTCTGGGAATTCTCTGTAGCAGGTGGCTGTGCTCAGTAACTGATGAGCCAGGTTTTGCTGTCTCAAGATGCTTTTTTAAATGATTGCAAATGTGAGGCAGAGTTCATGTTTGCAGCTTCAGATTTTGTTCAGAAAGGCTGACTATTTGCAGGAAATGGGGATGATGAAGATGATAATTAGAACTGGGTAGTTAAGTAGTACGGAAGAAATATGTTTATTAAGCAGGCTTTGGTGAGTTTTCTGTAACACCTTGCTGCAGCATATCTATGAAGGGTCTTGTGTAGCAGGGGAAATAACCAGAATGCAGAAATTCCCACTGGAAAAAGAAACCATGGGCTTGCAGCCCAGGAGACTCCAGAAGCCAGCTGGGTGCTCTGGAGCCTTGGCTGGGAGAGGTCACCAACCACTGTGCATCTCTGGACTACTGGGGAATATGGTTACTGGGACAGACATAATCCCTGATTGGATTCTGTTGGGAATTTGAAGATTCTGCAGCTGTCTGAATATACTTTGTGAGCAGCTCAGCCTCTGGTAGTTTTTTAGGTTTGCAGTTTTGGTAGTTTTTCCCCAGTCCCCTTCAAAGCAGTGAAACAGTATAAAGCTCCCACATTTGGTAAACTGCAGCTCCTCGCTGTCAGGCTGTGCAAATCAAAGATCAGATTTCACCTTCTTGTTTCCAGGAGGAGATGCAGAAGGAAAGATAGATCATTCCTTTCTAATGAAATCTGTAAATTCTGTAAAGACAAGGTTTTCTGCTCTTTCCTGAGGGGAAGGGGAAATGCTTTCCAGGTGTCCCTCCAGCCCTGCTTTGTCTGTAAAGCCACATCTTCAGTCAATAGCAGGGCTGTATGGATTCAGCCTTTTCCCTGAACTTGTATGAATTCTGGTTTGGGGCAGCAGAATGGGGGTTTTTTCTGTTCTTCTGAGTTAGATCTCAGTGGATGTGCTCCTTACCAGCAGTCCTGGATGGAGCGTGGAGAATCCCATCCATTCATGAGCTGCTTGAGGGAGCCCATGGCAGTGTCCCTGTCTGTGGGATGTGTGTGGCACTCAGCCATATGAAGAGGTGGCCTGGCCCTGGGGCTGCCACATTTTTCAGAAAAGAAAAATCTGAAAATCTTATGACCACAGTTGTTTTGTTATGTTTGCAAACAATCTGGAAAATGAGGACAGGATATAAATACCTTACAAATGAGAACTGGAAAGAGTCTTCAGGCTAAAGCAGTTTGTCATGTCTGGAAACACAGACTAAGATGTCAGAGACAGACTGTGATGGGGAAATGATTCCAGCCTTTCAGTGCAGACAGCAGTCTTGCTTTATTAGGGATCCAGGGCAGACTGCCTTGTACCCTGGAGGAAGGCTGAGTGCCAGCTGCTGGGAGAACACTTACCATTGGAATTTACTTGGGAATTGTGGGTCCACTCGTGCTTCATTACAGCTTGGACTGAATCACCTGTGTGGCTGAAAGGATGAGTTTAGTGATGAGAATCAGCCTTAGGGCCTGACCTTCAGCATTTGGATTTGTATGCGAGAGTATAAATTCTTTGCCTCTCTTTCTGTCTTTAGCAGGTTTTTTTAAAGTCAGCTTGACAGGATTCATACAGGTTTGTCTGGTTCAAAAGTGATAGGATTAAGGAGAATGAAGAGAAATCTGACCGGTGCAGGAAATTTGGGAATGCACTAAAAGGCCAAATGCTTTGTTTTGTTTGGACTTGTGACTCAAGAGGGAAATGTAATATTTCCTGAAGATCTCCTTTAAATGTCCCCATTTGACCTCCACAGCACATGGATTTTAGCTGAAAGAAATGCAGTCTTCTGGTTTTACTTTCACAGTGTCTGCAGAGCTCAGCACACTGCTGAGGCCTGGGCCTGGCTACAGTGAAAGAAATGAAGCAGAAAACTCATGCAAGAGCTGCAGCTGCAGCACTCTCTTGGTTTTCAGGAGACCCACATCAGCCAGGGCTTTTCTTCTCTGTATTGAGTTTGCAGTGAGGGGATGCCCAGCTTAGGAGCAAGAGTAGCAAGGGTTGGCACAGGTCAGCACACTGTTGTAGGAGTTGAAGTTTTCTTTGCCTGCTCTGAAGTCATGAAATCCAAGTTTGTGGCTTGCTGGCTTATTCTTCCTGTCTGACTTTGACCAGGGCATGAATCACTCCTCAGGGTCACCAGCATGGAGAATGGAGAGGCTTGTGGTTTTAAATGAGGGCTACTTACATCACCACTAAAAATGTCAAGTCAGCCATCCTCCCTAAAGTGATTGCACACGGGAGCCTTTCAGACTATATCCAGAAAGCAACCAAATTTGGGCTACTTGTGGTAAAGATAGATCAACCCCTGGTGATGTGTAGGCTCGCTGATGAGGTCTCCTTCGTTGTGTTCTTGGGCTGGTGTAATTTGTGTGTCTTCTTTGTGGAATGAGTGGAGCTTTGCAGAGCCCACCCAGAAATGCAGCCTACTTCTCCAGGTCCCAGCACCACATGGTGAGGGGTTTTGCACCAGTTCCCACAGTGAACATGAACAACCTGGTCAGTATGAGTGACAGGCAGATTTACTCTTAAAAAATGGAGTGGGATAGTTGTTGCTTAAGCTTTCCAGCAAAACCCTGCTAACTTGGTCAAAACTATTTGCAAAACTATTCTGTTAAGGGTGTAGCTCAGGTTTACTTTTACAAGTGTTCTAAGCAGAACTAGACACCTTGCTCTTAAATGATAATGGAGCAGATGGAGTCAATGGATTTTCTGTTGGAATGGAGCAGTGTTATTTTGATCTCCAAATGAGCAGCTGAAAGTCAGCATTCCCCTTGAAGAGGAGTGACTCTGAATGGTCTGGCAATCAAGCCCCCAGTGCTGCTCAGGTTTGCCTGGATTCACATACTTCATATGATGCTTTTGCCATGGAACAGAGAGCATGAGAAGTCCTCTGAAACATTACTGATTTCCTGAGCAAGTATGAAGAGAAAGGGCAGGGAGCACATTGTCACCACAGTCCATGGCAGCCTCTGTTGTGAGCAGCAGCTCTGTGACACTTGCAAGAGCTGTGGATTTTACCCATTAATCAAGTGGGGGCCAGGACTATCTCTTTATGCTGTGTGTTTTCAGTCTTTCTATTGTGCCATTAATTCCTGGTTGTTCTCTTTCAGTTAGCAGTTACAAAGCTCCTTTCAGGCTTTCAGATACTAGTGCTTCTGTTCCATGGCTTTGGCTTTTTTGGGGTTTGCTCTTTGGTAGATTTTGTGTAAAAGACCAAGGCCTTCTACAAATAAACAGGGATATTGTTTGGCAGGGATATTGATTTCAGTGTATTTTTTTCCACAGGAATTAATTACCTAAAAGCAAATCCATTCCTTCTTTCTGTGTACTGATGATGTACAAGAGGGGAGGATATTGCTTGCTGCTTCCTTTCCTGTTTTCAAATGTGTGGCACACAAAGGAAGAAGCTAGATGTGATCCTAGCATATCAGCCTCACCTTTAACGGAGGAGAGAAGGACAAGTTTTAATTCTGATGGGGCACCTGCTCTATTTGGATGTTAGACTTGTCTTAGTGCATAAATCAGGAGTTGTCCAAGCCAGGCTGAGGCATACCTATGGATTCTGAGGAAATGATGAAGAGGCTTAATAGCAGTGGAGATAAAACACAATTTACAGCAAATGATCATTTTAGTAGGTCCTGGAAGTACCCCCATCACAGAGCTGTCTTGCTTGTGTGCACAGCAGTTTCTTGGTCCTTACCTGTAAAACAAACAGCTTTTGTAGAGAAAGAGCTGGGATGTGTCCCTGGTATCAGTTAACCTGTGCCCTTCCTACCTGGAACAGTTAGAGCAGCGTAGGGCACAGTGAGCTATTACTGTGTGTGGTGCCATCCACACAGCTCAGTCTGTACTTTCAGAGCTCTCTGTGGGTGCCTGTTCTGGAACAATCTGCTCCCCTAAGTACCCCCAGAGAACTCTCAATGAACCAGCAAACTTTGATTGTGTGTGGATGAGGGGTGCAGATAAGGGGGTGATGGGATGCAGAAGAGGAGGTACTTTCAGAGGTGCTGCTGCCTGCCCCAAATACACAGCTGTGATGAATATGAATGGCTGATCTGCTGGATACAGTTCCACTACATCTGTAGGATCAGGCTGCTGTTACTCTGTGCCCAGAGGGAGGAGGGAAGTTGAAAGAAGCAGCATGCAGTGGGGCATGCTCCATCTCTGATCAGTCCTAATTAGTGTCTGTGTTCAGGGATTAAGGGTACTTTACAGTGAGATATCAGGCAGAGCATTTTCACCTCACCCATTTTAGGATGATTATAGAGTGTTCTTATTTAAGCAAGCTGTGCAGTCAGGTGAAGATTTGTTTAAATGTAACATGATTGGGAAATGACCATTCTCTGGCAAGGGTGAAATACCTAAGGAATGCATCTCTCCAAGTTGCCAGGTGCCATTCTGTGATGCACATCTGGATAACATTGGACTCTGCCTTACTCAGCTGAAAAACCTGAACTGGCTGTTGTTTCTGAGAAAAAGAGACCACTTAGGAACCTTTTTCAGAACTCCCTTGTGTGCTTCAGTTCAGTGGCAGAAGAATCTGCTTTCTATTAAAGTGATAAATTGTTTAATTGGAGGTGTAAGCAACCCTCACTGTAAAATTTGTCATTGTCAGATACATAAAACATTGATTTTCTTTGTTTGCTGTTGCAAATCCCCTGTGGTATGGAGCTGTAGTCTCCCATCACCCTGCTACCAAGCAGAGGTGTATGCTGGCAGAGATGGAGTCTGTTTGCCATGTGTCAGCCATGTGCTCTCCCTGCCACAGCAGGTTCTTCTGCCAGTTGTGTGGGAACACCCCATCCCTCTTGGCCCAGTGTGTGAGCCACTTGGGGTTCCCAGTGGATCCTGTTATGTGAAGGATTTTATTAAATATACAGTGATGAATTTATCTTCTGGAATCCTATTCCTAATCCCCAGAAGTGAGTCATTGGAGTCACGCAGCAGATGTTATCATCAAATTGTTCCTAAACACTGCTGTAAGGGTGAGCTCCCCTAACTGCCCCCAGAGCAAATAGAGCACTGATGGTTATCTTGCTGGAGGATTGCTGCTGCACGAATCAGCCCCAGCCTGGGGAAGCCAGAAGTGCCACAGGCTGTCCTCATGCAGACTCCAAAAGGACTGAGAGGTGCTGTTCTCAGAGCAGGTAACAGTGGAAGCTGCTGCAGAATAAAACGTGAGACCCATCGGAATGAAGGGCACATCAGAGGGTTTTCTGCCTTGTCTTTCTGTCTGGGTGAGCCTCAGCCCAGCCTCTAAAAACAGCCCCAGCTTTCTAACCAAGTTGTGCTATTTCTCAACAGTTCTTCACCCTTTGTTTTCTATTTCTCCTTTTGTCTCCTTCAACTTATTTTTCTTTTCTGCTTCACTAGTCCTCCTGCCACATCCTGGTTTGGATGATCCAGCCCTGGGCACTCAGGCATGTCAGCCAAGTGTTTTTGTGTGCTCTGAGAATGGTTGCCAAGCTTGTACCCTTCATTCTAGGTCTTTAATGTGAACCTGGGCATGCTCTTGGGCAAAGGGATTAGGAGCCCTAAGAATAAACATTTCCAGCCTCACAAATTTCAATTTCTATCATCTGCTTCCCATTCTAGGAGACATCCTAAGGATTTCTTCCTGTGTGCAGGACAAGCAGTCCCTGCTTCTGTCAAGTTTTTCTTGTGCACACACAATCACAGATCTGCTGCTTTCCATTTATGCCTCTTTTCCCCAGCCATAGCCCATTAACATCATCTGAGTCTCTCCCTGATGGCTCTTGGCCAGAGCTCATCTCCTCAGCAATCTGCACGCATGGATGTCCACTTTTTTTTATTTTAGCAGCCCCAGGAGACACCAGATTTCACTGACTCCTTGTTTTCCAGAAAGACAATTCTATTCTCTTCCCAGCAGTAACTAGTTCTGTTACTGGTGGTGGCTGGTCTTCCAGAACTTCTGAACTTCCAGGCTGGATCAGTTCTCATAGCATTGTGCTGGCCTTGACTTGGCCCAGGGGGTGCTGCTGCCTTGTCCCACAGCAGTGGGCATTTTGCTCCCCAGCATGATGAAGGAAGCTCTGATGCATCTTGGGGCCTGTAATGGGCCCCACTCAGTACTTTGGTCTGGGCTTGTGCAAGATGGCTGCATGTATCTGGATTTTTCCCTAATTAGGTTGCAAATGACTCAATACTCTGTATATATTAAGCTTCATGAAGATTTGTGTAAAAATGGATTAAAATTCAGCGCAACAATTTTTGTGTTGGTTATGTAGCAGCCTCCAAACAGGTCCCCCTCAGACCCTCCAAGAGTCCTCCCTCAGGGTGTCAGCCAAGAAGTTATGTCACTGTGCTGTTGAAGAGCCTGTCCAGGGCCAGACCACCCCAGTTCTGCAGCCAGTCTGACCAGCATGGAGCAGCACCCAGTCCCAGCTCTGCCTTGGCTGCACCAGGAGCAGCTGGTCTGGCCTGCACTGAGGAGGGGCTGGGGCCACCACCAGCACTGCCCTGCAGGAGCTGTGAGCAGCAGCCCTTGGCCAGCTGCTGCCCTCTCCCTGATGGCTCCTTTTGGGGGGTTTGGAATTGGGTCAGAGCAGCTGCTGGGTAGCAAAGGAAATGCACAGGGAGGAACCACAGAGGAGTCAGGGTCAGCATGCTGGAGTGGGCAGCCTTGCTGAGGCAGCAGGCATGTGAGGAGCACATCCCTGCCCTTGGCTCCTTGCCCTGCTGACTGGTTGGGAGCTCTGGCTCTGCTAGGTGGAAGGCAGGTCTGCATCCTGGGAGATGCAGGGGGCAAAAGAATCTGATTCTCAGATAACTTCTCTTATTAAATACAGCTGTTTCTTTGTGGTAAGAACTCGGGTTTTCACAGAGCTATAATTAGGTGAGATGTGCCTAAGGGACTCCAGCTACTGAAATCCTGTTGTCTTTGTTGCATTCCCAAGGTTGTGTGGGACTCAGGATCCTGATGTTGCACAATAAGAACTGTGCTCTTTGGAGCATGGTGTGGTTGGCGAAGCAGAGGTGTGCGAGGATGTTGGTAACTGCAGCAATCACTCTCTCTGTCTCCTCAACAGTCTGCATCCTTGTGGTGCTGTCCTTCCCCTCTGCCAGGTACAGACACCCACTGCACACTTCAAAGAAAGAGGTAGTCCAACCCATGTCCTCCTGAGTCAACCCCATCCATTCTTGCTGCCTCCACATAAGCTGCCCTGAGCGGTTTAGAACTGCAGAGAGCAGGTTTTCTAGTTGATAGTCACATTCTTTCTCCAGGATGGCCTCTCATGGTTTTGATTTCTAGGATTGGGGCCATCTGACTTGATGCCACGAATGCTTGTGACTTACATTGTCTCTCTTACCCCTGCAGGCAGCGTCCTCAGCACTGAGCAGTCTGGGCCACGTGTACACAGCCATTGGGGACTACCCAAATGCTCTGGCTAGCCACAAGCAGTGTGTCCTCCTCGCCAAGCAGTCCAAAGATGAGCTCTCCGAGGCGCGGGAGCTGGGCAACATGGGAGCGGTGTACATTGCAATGGGGGATTTTGAAAATGCAGTGCAGTGCCACGAGCAACATCTGAAGATCGCCAAGGAGCTGGGGAACAAGCGGGAGGAAGCTCGAGCCTACAGCAACCTGGGCAGCGCTTACCACTACCGCAGGAACTTCGACAAAGCCATGTCCTACCACAACTATGTGTTGGAGTTGGCCCAGGAGCTGGCTGAGAAGGCCATTGAGATGCGAGCTTACGCTGGCCTGGGCCATGCAGCTAGATGTATGCAAGACCTGGAGAGGGCTAAGCAGTACCATGAAGAACAGTTGCACATTGCCGAGAGCCTGCAGGACCGAGCTGCTGAAGGCAGAGCCTCATCCAATCTAGGTAAGGCCCTGACATGGAGCAGAATTTGTCATGGAATGCTGAGACTATCAGAGCTGCTGTCAGGTTGCCCAAGATCTGCTTTGTGCTGTCTTCTTAGTCACCCCAGTTTCACCAGACTGCCTTAATAAACAGGCCCTTGGCAGATTGTGTGTTGCTCTAATATATTCCATGTTCAATTATTAAATTCCTTAGAAAAACACTAGAAAGCACAAACTCATAGCAAAAGGGAAATGAAAAGATAAAATGCATTTGGGGAGCTCTTCAGGAGCCAGGAATAAGTGTAATTCTTGCACTAATGCAAGAAGTGATATGGCTTGTTACTTGGCCATTTCTTTGGGAGCTTGTCAGCAGGATGTGTCAATATATTGCTGTCCTGTAAGTTGAGAGAAAAGTGGGTCAAATGCTAACTAAGTTTGTTTTCTGAATATACTCATTGAAATACTATGGTGTAGGAGTCTTGCATTCTCCTAATGAGCAGCGTTGGCATGCTGCTGGCAGGCTGGGAGAAGACAGAGTTCCATTCAAGTGGAGCCTGTTTCTCCTGCTGCTTCACAGCGCCAGATGTGGGAGCGACCAAGGCTGCATTTCCATCTCTGCCATGGCTGTGGCAGTTGTGCTGCCAATGTTCCAGCTGTCGTTCGGGATGTGTTCTCAGCTGGCTGGGAACGGCAGAGCAGGCCTGGTGCTGGGATATCAAAATAAGTGTTTGTTGGCAGCCTCTGAATCCCAGCCCTAGCAGGCTACGCCATGCTGTAAATCAGCTCCTGTTTCTGCTTGGCAGTTGGCACTCGGTTCATTTGTAGATGCTAATTGTACTCTGATGTTATCAACAGCAGGTAATTGAAAAGAGCTTGATGAATTACTTAATTTCTCTTAGTAGCTGAGTCTTCAGGAGCTGAATGAAGAAGATAAGGGGAACTGCAGAAAACAAAACAGTCACAGCTTTTTAATTAGTGTTGTATATCTCCTCCTTTACACAAATTGAGGCAGATCCGTGGGACAAAACAGGTTTGTGGTGATAAAGTGCTTGTGGGCAGCTTAGCACGAGAGAGCCGTGAGCATGAACAAGGTTTCCAGCAGGCAGGAGGCCTGGGAGAGGAGGCTTTGCAAGAACAGCAGAGCATAAACTACATTCCCTATCTCTGCTCCAGTGTGGGACCTTGTCCTGGGGAGTCTGTGGCTCCAGTCTTGGGGAGACGCAGAGATATGAGAGATGGACTGGTGCAGCAGAGAATGTTTTTCAGCGTTGGATTTTAGCCTAAATATAATTTTCAGTTGGTATGCTGACTCAGCCACTCTACACTTTGTGTTAGAATAGTTCTCCCAGTGTCTGAGCATGGGGTCTCACGTTTCAGCTGTTATTTGGCTATATTTTTTGTCTTCTCTGTCAGACTTAAGTTATACTGGAGAAAGGGAACATGCAGTTCTTGTTGAGACCATCTATTAATGATGTTTAAAATGCATCCAGTACCAATCAAAAAGTCAAGTTTTAATTGTCTCTTTCATCTAATCCACATGCAAAACAAAACCTCATCAAAATAACCATGCTGACAGGCAAAAAAATGTATCTAAATGTGTGTTTTCAGGCCAGAATGTTAGAGTTGGCCCCTCTGCTGAAGCAACAGACATTTTCTGTTGCATTTCCTTGATGCAGATGGAAAGCACCCTTCAGTGTACGATCCAGTGTTAAGTAGGGCAGACAGGGACTGTAACAGAGCCCAGCTGCTGCAGTGCTCTGCAGGGAGATACTCTGCGCTCTGAGATGAGCTGAGAGGGAGGTGATGAACTGAGGGTGAAGCACAAGCTATCAGCCTTTCACAACAAGATGTGGAGTTTAACCAGAAGTCTCAGGTTCTCAGCCTTTGCAAACCATCTGGTATTTCCAAACACTCAGGCTCCACATGGAAACCTGGCTTTCCAGCCTCTGCAGCTTTTAAGGGTTCCCACTGTGATGGATAGAAGACACTTCATATTATTGATAGAACATAATTTAAAGTCTCTCGGTGCTGCCTCTTTGCAGGTCCAAGAGATCTTCTGTACCTCTCTTCATGTGGTCATCATGTTGCCCAAAGATGCCAGATATTTTCTCTTGAAGTTTCTGCAATCAATGTCAAAAAACATTGGCAGGGCCTCCTTCAGTGGCTCCCAAACCTCCAGGTTGTTCACAGGTGTTTGCAAAGTAGCCACAGGCATTATTGGCAGAGAGTTTAATTGAAATGTAGGTAGTATCATCAGCAGAATCAGAGCTCCTGTTCCCATGTCTCATAACAAATGCAGGATGATTCGACTGAAATGGAAAAGCAACTGCAAATGCTGTCTCACTCAATGTGTTGAGTCTGAGCTCTGGAGCCACCAGGTATCACTTCTGGAAATAAACAGCAATTTCATAAGGCCAGATTGTCTGGTTCTTGTGGTGAATGTGTGCTTTTGTATAACATAAACCCTAAACCTTCCCTGGGCTTTTCCTGTTGGAAGCAAGAAGGCAGTTTGTTCATAAGGGCTGTGCCCTGTCAGCTGTGCAAGGGCAGCTCTGGGAAGGGATGGGGCTGCCTGGTGTGAAGAGCCAGGGAAGGGGCCGGGCTGCAGGCAGTCCTGGTGTGCAGGGTGCTGCAGAGGCTTGGTGCAGGGCACTGTATTTGTTGAGCTCGTTTGTATTGTTTTTCAGGAATTATTCACCAGATGAAAGGTGACTACGACACGGCGCTGCGGCTGCACAAGACACACCTGTCCATAGCGCAGGAGCTGAGCGATTACGCGGCCCAGGGACGGGCCTATGGCAACATGGGCAACGCCTACAATGCCCTTGGCATGTATGATCAGGCTGTCAAGTACCATCGGCAGGAACTGCAGATTTCCATGGAAGTCAACGACCGTGCTTCTCAGGCGTCCACGCACGGGAACTTGGCAGTTGCCTATCAGGCGCTGGGCGCCCATGACCGTGCTCTGCAGCACTACCAAAATCATCTCAACATTGCCCGGGAGCTGCGGGACATCCAGAGTGAAGCACGAGCCCTCAGCAATTTGGGCAACTTCCACTGCACACGAGGAGAGTTTGTGCAGGCGGCCCCGTACTATGAGCAGTACCTGCGCTTGTCCCCAGAGCTGCAGGACATGGAAGGCGAGGGGAAAGTTTGCCATAACCTTGGCTATGCCCATTATTGCCTCGGGAACTATGAGGAAGCTGTTAAGTACTACGAGCAGGATCTTGCCTTAGCAAAGGATCTTCATGACAAGCTGAGCCAAGCCAAAGCCTATTGCAACCTGGGCCTGGCCTTCAAAGCCTTGATGGACTTCAGCAAAGCAGAGGAGTGTCAAAAGTACCTGCTGTCCCTGGCACAGTCTCTAAACAATTCCCAGGCCAAATTCCGAGCTCTGGGGAACTTGGGGGATATTTTTGTCTGTAAAAAAGACGTACATGGTGCAATAAAATTTTATGAGCAGCAATTGAGTTTAGCCCATCATGTTAAAGACAGGAGACTGGAAGCCAATGCCTATGCAGCCCTTGGCTCTGCATACAGGATGGTGCAGAAGTGTGACAAGGCTTTAGGTTACCACACACAGGAGCTGGAGGTGTACCAGGAGCTGGGGGATATGTCGGGTGAATGCAGAGCACATGGTCACCTTGCTGCAGTGTATATGTCCCTCGGGAAGTATACCATGGCCTTCAAGTGCTATGAAGAACAGCTGGAGCTGGGGCAGAAGTTGAAGGACCCCAGCATGGAAGCCCAGGTCTATGGTAACATGGGCATTACCAAGATGAACATGAATGTCATGGAGGAAGCAATTGGCTACTTTGAACAGCAGCTGGCCATGCTGCAGCAGCTCAGTGGGAATGAATCCGTATTAGATCGGGGCCGAGCGTATGGGAACCTGGGAGATTGTTATGAAGCTCTGGGAGATTTTGAGGAAGCTATAAAGTATTATGAACAGTACCTGTCTGTGGCTCAGAGCTTGAACCGTATGCAAGATCAGGCAAAGGCCTACCGAGGCTTGGGCAGTGGGCACAGGTAAGGAGCTGCACGTGTGTTCTAATGCCAATGAAACACAACTACAGTCGATGCAGTGTGGTACTGATGGGGTGTGTCTGGAGGCCTTGGCACACATGCACGAGTTAGAGTCCCATGGGTGCTGAGCACTATGCTGACAGCTCAAATTATGGAGCTGATGTCACTTCACAGAGAGGAGGAGGTTGTTTCTAAAGTGCTGTGGATGTCTCCTGGGGTAAAGCCTCTGCCTGGAAGGTTTGAGCTGGCCTCCAGGAAAAATGGCAAAACATCTTCTCTCAGAGAAATACCAGCAAAGTAAACATTGCTGTTTTCTTCCCTTGTAGGGCTATGGGAAGTTTACAGCAGGCCCTGGTGTGCTTTGAGAAGAGGCTTGTAGTGGCACATGAGCTGGGGGAGGCATTTAACAAAGCCCAGGCCTACGGGGAGCTGGGAAGCCTGCACACCCAGCTGGGCAACTACGAGCAAGCCATCTCATGCCTGGAGCGGCAGCTGAGCATCGCCCGGGAGATGAAGGACCGAGCCCTGGAGAGCGATGCTGCCTGTGGCCTGGGCGGGGTCTACCAGCAGATGGGCGAGTACGAGACTGCCCTGCAGTACCACCAGCTGGACCTGCAGATCGCCGAGGAGACCAACAACCCCGCCGGCCAGGGCCGGGCCTACGGCAACCTGGGCCTTACCTACGAGTCCTTGGGCACCTACGAGAGGGCCGTGGTTTATCAGGAACAGCACCTCAGCATTGCAGCACAAATGAACGACCTTGTAGCCAAAACTGTGTCTTACAGCAGCCTGGGGAGGACTCATCATGCTTTACAGAACTACTCTCAGGCTGTGATGTACTTGCAAGAAGGTAAGAGGCTGGGTTACACAACAGAGCATGCAGTGGTAGGGTCAGAAGGGTGGAAGGGAGACTTGAAGACATGGAGAGGTGAGGTAAACTGTAAACATGGCTCTAACAGGATGTGTTTGACAGTGGCCTTTGGTGCAGAAGTTCTTGCAGACATCCATAGCTACTGCTGAGCACCTGTGTGAGTAGCTGTCTGTGGAGCTTTTATGGTCAGTGGACCATCTCAGTTGGAGCCTTCCTCTAGACAAAGCATGATTTGTGCCTTCCTGGGGGCATCATAAGTGCCTCAGAGCACGAATCTAGATTGTACCCAGCAGAGTCTCTGTAAAGCTTATTTGTGCCTGAAGGTGTAAACCTTCTCTATAAATGGCATGGCATACCAGGATCTGGCTCTGGGAAAACCACAGAGGATTATGATGCATCTCTCTGATCCTGAGAGGTCTGTTAGGAGAGATTTATGCCTTGCTGGTGGACACATGACTTTTCTTCTGTGTTCACCTAGGAGTGAGACAAGGTGGCTGAGTGTCTCTAGAGTGTGAGGGAACACAAGTGCTGTTTGATGGAGAGGTGAAGGAGATTCAGGCTAAGGTGTCCAGGAGCCATCAGCCACTGCTGAGTCCTGGGTCAGCTCTGGCCTGGGAGCTCTGCTGCTGCAAGGGGTTCCAGCATGCAGGCAGCAGCTGATGGGCTCTGATGCAGCAGATGAGCAGTGTGGTTGGGAGTGTAGAAGCTGGAGGCCGAAGGATGTATTACATCAGTTAGTTTGGTTTTCATGAAACTGACCTTGGCAGGATTCCAATATGCTGTTAGAAGGGGAGAAATGAAACACAGCTCCTTCTTCTGGTGTGCTGCAGAATTCCTGCATAGCCTGGGATTGCTAGCTGCTGCTGAGCTCCGTGGTGACAGCCAGCACCCTGCTCCCCAGGCTAGGGGAAACCTGAGGTGCCTCAGAGGAGGTGTCCCTTTTGTCAGCAGGGACCACCAAGGCGAGAGGTTTGGAGTATGTGGAAGTGGGGACAGCACAGAATGTGCTGCTGGAAGTGAAATGAGCTCCAGATCGTTCAGGGCAGGCCCCTGCCCTCTACTCTGGCTGAACACATAAACCATGCAGAGCCTGCCAGAGGGCCATGGAGAGTTGATGGGGAACAAGCCAGCAGTGTGGCAAAGAGGTGTCTTTTCTGGCAGTGTTTGACAGCTCAATGTGATTTTGTTTGTCTGTGTGGCTTTAAGGGTTTAAAAGTTGAACTTTTAGGGGCTTACTGGGTGTATCTCAAGGGATGGCACCTTAATGCCACTTAGGGAGGTCTTGGTCCATGGAAGTGTCTGTCACCTCTTATGAGCTGGTGCTCATGCAAGGGCTGCCAGCAGCTGCCCTGCACTGGTATTGCCCCAGTGGTCATGCTGGTGCCATCCCTACCCTCCTCATCCCACCACTGGTGCTGCCCTGCTTGCTGTCCCAGTGCCACCAGCTCCACAGCTGTCTCTGCCTCCACAGGAGCCCTGTGGGCCCTGAGGTCACTGCCCCTTCTCCCCTCTGGCACTCTCTCACTCTGACTCCTTTTCAGGACTGAGGCTGGCAGAGCAGCTGGGACGCAGAGAAGATGAAGCAAAAATCCGTCATGGCCTTGGCCTCTCCCTCTGGGCGAGTGGGAATCTGGAGGAGTCCCAGCACCAGGTATACCATGGTCTGCCCCGTGCTGGGGGGTTTGTGTCCTCCAGGCTGTCTGGGTCATTCCTGTTCTCCGGGAAATGTCTGGTGCATCCCAGGGAGGGTGTGAGCCAGAGCTCCCCAGCCTGAGGGGATGCCGGCCCTGGATCATCCTGCTCTCCCAGCCAGTGCCTTGTACAGTGTCCATAAGGAAGTCACTGTGGCTGTTCTCCCTTGCAGCTGTACCGGGCCTCGGCGCTGTTTGAAACCATCCGGCACGAGGTGCAGCTGAGCACGGATTACAAACTGTCACTCTTTGACCTGCAGACATCCTCCTATCAGGCCCTGCAGAGAGTGCTTGTCCGTCTGGGTAAGAGATCCCTTCACATGCTGAGGCTGAACTGCAAGCTTGTGCCAGGAGTTCAGCTGGACTTGTGGGGTGGCAGTTCCTGATCTGTCCTCTGCTCCACAGCTGTCCAATACAGCAGAGCATTTCTGTTCCAGGACAACAATATGAGTGTCTGTCTGGGTTTAGGGCACCTTTGCTTCTTCTTCCTTGCTTCCTCCATTGATTTGCCTCTCTGTGGCTCATTGTGTTATTGCCTGCACCAAATATGTTCTGTGGGACTGTGTTCCAGTGCAGAGACTGCTCTCTTGGGAAACAGGTGACACTGCTTTCCCAGGTTTCTGTTGAGATTGGGATAGCAGCTGTCCCTGTTTCATGACCATGGGACTGCAGACCACACTTGTGTCAGGTGTGAGAAATGGCTTTATCTTTTCAGGTCACCACGATGAGGCATTGGCAGTAGCAGAGAGAGGACGAACGAGGGCTTTTGCTGACCTGCTTGTGGAACGTCAGACTGGGCAGCAGGACTCAGATCCCTATTCTCCTGTGACCCTTGACCAGGTCCTGGAGACTGTGAATGGCCAGAGGGGACTTGTTCTCTACTACTCACTGGCTGCAGGTTATCTGTACAGCTGGCTGCTGGCTCCTGGGGCAGGTGAGCTCCTTTTTGGACATGAGAGCCTGGGAACAGGCCTTACAAAGGGAGAATAGGAATGAATTTGGGACTATAGTAAATGTAGGAAGGAATCACTTCCATCTAGTACCTTAAAGCTGAATAGACTAAAAGCTTTGGCACAGCCACAGCAGTAATGACTCAGAAGTGCTTATTCAGGACTTGGATGTTCACCTGGAGATGGAAATGTTTCACATGTTTAATATTTCCATTTTTCAATCTCCAATCTGTGTATATTTCCCACAGGGCAGAACAGAAGAGTAATGAAATTCCAAGTATGTTGGCTCTGTGAGAATCTTCTATGCATAAGAATGCCTACTTTAATTATATTTCCATGCTTTATTCTTCCAAAAGCTTTTGACATTTATTCACTGAAGTGGATTGCAGAAAACAGAAGGGCATCCCTACTTCCTGATATGCCATTGAACTGCCTGGTCCTCACATGAACGTGGAAACACTTATCACAGAGGAGCAAGGAGGATTAATTTGAAGAGGATTGCTTTTTGCAGACAGCTGTTATTCATTATCTAATAAAGTGATGACTGTAAATTTTAACAAGTTCTTTCTGAATATAATTTAATAATTGCAGCCCTTCATCATGACAAAGCTAAAGAGATAAAAAGCACTATTTAGATTGCACAAAAAAAGCTTCAGAAGGGGAAGGAGACACTCACAAATGCCTGACTTCGATGGGATAACAGTGGTTGGAAGAGACACTTTTTGGGGACTTAGATGGGATGACAGTGGTTGGAAGAGATGTTTTTTGGGGGCATTTTGTGATGTTGCATTTCTGAGTGTAAGATGGGATTGTCCTGCTATGCATCCAGTCACTAATTGGCTCTTCAGGCCTGTAGTTTGCACAATAAAATGCCAGTAATTCTACAGTGTCACTATCAGGCTGAGCTTATTAAAATCATATGGATCAAGTGTAGGATTTGCCACTGGACTTCATGATCAGTCTCCTCATTGCCCAAAGTGAGTCTTGGAGAAAAGCAGTTGCAGTGTTAAGAGTCCATGGGTTTGTGACTGCCTCTATGAAGGTTCTGTTAGGTGATGGGAAGGGGACAGGCTGTAGTGGTTCAGGGGTTCTGCTTGAGAAGCTTTGCTCAGAGCTCTTCAGTAGTGACTCTGGCCCAGCCATGGTGACTGTTCTTGTTCACTGACAGAGGGAGCAGCTTTAGTGGCAGCTCAGGGTCCTCATTGTTTCACTGACATGGAACGCTCAGAACCTCTTGGCTGTTGCTGTGTTTGCTGCTGTTGCTGCAGGAGTAGTTGCTTTATTCTTTGTTCCTCCACTCTTCCCTAACTGGTGTGATAATTGATGCTGCTAAGATATCCAGAGCAGTCTTTTACTGTTGATCACAGGCTGCAGAATTAATTATATCAGGAAGAATAGACCAGTCTGAAAGTAGGAAGGCTTTATCTGCAGTAGCAGTGGAATTCTCAGCAAAACAGGAAGTGGCCTTTATCTGGTTTACCCATTGTGAAATGCTATCCTTTAATAATTCACTGTGCTTTAATCCATCTTCTTTCCTTTTATAGAGTGAAATCACTGTGATGTGAGGAGGTTCTGCTGTAGTAGCAACACTCTCGTTCAGCCTTGTGTATTCAGTTAATTTGCTCAGAGGCTATTAATAGGTATTTTTCATGCACATCAGTTGAAATGTGAATTACTCTAGCAGGGGCTTGTATGGAAGATCTGGTTTATAATTTATATGAGTGCTGCAATAGCAAAGACATTCTGAGCATCTCATAAAAGCTCTCCTCTGCCTTTGTGCCTTTGAGCCATTTTCTGCAAAGTACAAACCTAGATTTTAAAAACAAGGCTGGAAATGCTGGAGAAGTTCAGTGGAGACCTGGAATAAAACACTTTGCCCCAGTTATGGTGAAAATTACAAATGCTTGGAGTTGTGCCATCTTAGACAGCTGCTGGCAGCACTCTTCTAGCCCTGCAGAAATAACCTCCTGATTCTGGTACCTTGCAGGAATTCTGAAATTCCATGAGTATTATCTGGGTGACAGCCTGTCAGAAAATGCTGGGGACTTCCATGAAGCCAACAGCGTGGCCCTGCAGACACTGACAAACTCTGCACTGGAGCAGCACATCTCCAGCGTGCGGGAGGCTCTGGGAGTGGATTCCTACTACACCAGGTGAGTTGGGATCAGGGAGTCTGACATCCTGGTCTCTGCTGAATCCTGGTCACCTGAATTTATAACATTTTGGGATGAGCTAATTGACTGAGAAATCTGAGAACTGAGAGTAAGAGAAGGGGCAAATTTTCAGTGCAGCAACAAAAAAAAAAAGGCTTTGTTTTTGTATCCTTGATTATTTTCCTGCCAAACAACTCCATGCATGTGCAAATAAGATCCAAACCCACAGACTAGGTGGTGAATCTGTAGATTGGCTGAGGAGGCAGGTGCTATGTCTGACTGCATATGGACAGATTTAATCCTGCTTACAGTTTCCAGTGTAATTAATTCTCTTTCAGCAGTTTGCTTTGAAAAACTGCAAATACCATAGGAATTCTGAACACCCCCCACATTGTGGCTTGTGGCTGTAGCTGAGTAAATAATTTAGAGCCCACATGTTGATTGTTGAGTCTTACCCTGCAGACATGCAGATACACGAGATCCACAACTGAAACCAGCAGCTGGGCCTCATGGAGCAGTTCTGCAGATACAGTTTTTAGTTTCATTAACTATTTGTCACCACAGATTCTCCTGGCAAAGGCAATCCTTCAGTCTTCAGGTTCTGGGATGAGTTTTTAATTTGCTGAGATGTCAGCTTCTTTCTCACTTTATGGTGATGGTAGGGGTATGTTTTTGGTTAAGGATTCTGGGTTTAATCCTTGTCTCCAAGATCCTTGGACCAGTGTGGTATGATCATAGGCAGACGTTCTTTCCCTATGTTAAAATTATGCACAAGGAATCAAGCAAACAAGTCTTGACTGTTCCATGTGGGTGAACATCACTTTCTACTTTGAAACTTCTTCCCCATGTGGTTCGAGTGCTTCCCCCCAGCCCTGCTGATTCCAGTGCTCTCCAGGCCCCCAGGGCTCCAGCAGAAGCTGCCAGCCTCAGTCCCAGCCCCTGTGCTCTGTCCCAGAGAGCAGGAGGGTGTGAATATGCACAGCACATGTGAGGGACTGCTCAGTCCCTGGCTTGCTGGAGTGTTCTGGGGTTCAGGTTGAAGAGTTGATGCTGTCCTCACTGCTGTGGGCAGGGACAGAAGTACTGCTGAGTCTCCAGAGCATGTCTTCACATTTTCTGGAGAGGAAGGGATGTTCAGTTCCACACTGCAGCCTTCAGGTTGTGCTAGAAAGGGTTCTTTTCAGCTGGTCTAATTAATCCACAAAGTAACACATTCTTGCAAAAAAATAACAAGTGTAAGGGATTTTAAAGTCTGCTTGAACTTATGTCAGAACAGACTCTGCTGTCTTTAGGGAGAGCATGTGACCTGCTCTCTTGGGTTCATGAACTCAAGATTTTTGCCTCTCTAAGGAGCTGTGAGTGTTACTCCAAACTGTGCCAGGACTCAGAGCTGACCATGGCTCAGCTAGAGGAAAAATGTGCAGGGATAAGCTGTTGACAACCTTTTCTTCTCCCTTTTCTCCACTATGTTGGCTTTTTTTATCCCCCATCTGTGGTTCAGCTGTCCCCATTTCAGTGTTCATGAAGTGATTGGCTTTTGTCAGGATACACCAGGTTATAAATCATATTGACCAGGAAATTCACTAACAATAGATCCATGGTCCTTACAGCAACAGAGCTACAGCTCTAGTTGCCTGCACAAGTGTGGGTTGTGTGTTCATTTAATTCCTGTGCTCTTTATTGGGAAACATGCCCTTGAGGGGAGGCTCCAAGCTGAAATGAGATGCAGGGAGGCTTCAGCAGGTAGCATCTAGGTTTGTCTTAAGTGTACAGATTCCAAGATTTGTGATGTGCCATTGGTTATGGTTTAGGAATGGTACTTCCCAATTGAGTTCTCCTGCTGAAACTCTCCAAACCCCAGTGCTGCTTGCATGCTCCCTCCCCCTCTCCCCCTCTTTCTGGTGGCTGGAGGAGAGAATTGGAGGAAAAGGTGAAGATCACAGGCTGAGATAAGAACAATTTGCTGGAAACAGCATTGAGACAAGAAAACAATCAGTAATAGCAACATTAACAACAAAAGTGTACAAAATAGAGAGGGTGATTCACATGCAAAATGCTCACCGATCCCAGCCCAGCTGCACGTGGAAAATTTAGATATTAATGTCAGGAGATTGAGTATTTAGAATTGTTGGGCTGTTTCTCTGTATTGCTGCTGCACTTGGGGCATTGATAGAGTAAATCTTTCTGTGCTTCCCCTCTTTGTATAACAGGAGTGGAAACACAGCCAGTTATCCCTTTTTGCCAGTGAAGGAAGTATGTGGAGCTTGAAGTTAATTACTGTGGAGATCTGAAAAGGGTGTGCTTACACATGTTCTTAGGTGGATAAGGGTTGAGTTGGTGTTTCCTGCAGTCTCAGCTTTTCAGTGTTGTGCTGCAGCTTTAGAAGTCCCAGCCAGCAGTGAACAGAAATTGGCTCCTGCACTCCCAGTGAGTGTGCCACTCACTAAACCTTGAGAAATCCCAGAAGAGGAAGAAATGGGGCTGGTACTGTCTTGAATGCCTGACAAAAGGCAAGCCAGGGAAGATTTGACATTAGCATTTGGTTGAGCTTCTGTTTGGAAAACATTTTCACTCAAACTGACCGAGCATTTGTCATCAAGCTGTTGTTCTTTCTCGCATCAATGACCTCTTCATCTCACTGATTCCCCCCCAGAGCCTGTGCTAGCAGTGAGACAGAGAGTGAAGCTGGGGATATCATGGACCAGCAGTTTGAGGAGATGAATAACAAGCTGAACTCAATGACTGATCCAACTGGCTTCCTGAGGATGGTCAGCCGGAACAACCTGTTGAACAGGTGAGAATGCAGCACTGCTGTGAGGATCAGCAAGCAGGAGAGATGTCTTGGTGATGGGCTTCTCTCTAAATTGCCAGTTTAGGTGTAGCCAGTGCCAGTGCTCGAGGGGAGAGCCAGCCCAGTTGTAACTGATGACTGTCCAGAGGAGCAGCCATTCTAAATTCACTCTTCTCCTGGCCCAGTGGTGATTTTGAGACCCCAGGCAATTGCAGGAGAGCGCTGTTTTGTCCCTGTTGTGTGTGAGATGTGGAACTTGGAGCTCTCTCCTGCACACTTTTTATGGAAATACAAGTCTCTGTTTATCTGAATCCCAATTAGCTGGGAATAAGCTGCATTTCCAGAGTTACAGGACTATACTAGCTGCAAGTCTCCACTCATTTTCTGCCTCTTACAACTTGTTCTCAGCCTTTCACATGACTGTGCTGATTAGGGCTTAGGGCAACCATTTGGAAAGAAAATTGAAGACAGAATTTTTCCAGTGTGGCTGCGTGATGCAACCCAGGGTTTCTGACTGGATCTGTGCTACATTGTGGTTTATGAGCACAGGCTACCCTAGGCCTTTCTTAGCTGGAAAAGCAAATGTGATCAGCCTGGAGTGTTGTGAGCCACCATTGGAGCTTGTGAACTGTTACAGAATCCCCACAGAGCTGGGAGCTGCCTGCTGGCATCAGCAACTGGCCTGGTTTTCTTCTCAGAATCCACAAGCATATCTGTTCAAGCTGCTGCACTCATGAAGGAATATGAGTACCTGCTAGTTTTGGATCACACAGGCAGATCCCAAAAATTACTGAGATGTTTTGCTAGTTCATCAGGCTTAGAAAGACAGAAGATTGTCCCTCTGATTACAGGGGGAAGGAAGATGTGATTCTATTCCATAGAAACCACATATACTGCTTTGAATCCAGACCTAGGAGCTTAGCTCAGGTGTCTTGTCAAGTCAGTAGTTTGCAGCTCTTAGGAGCAGCCCAGGGATGGGGCATCTTGGGCACTTAACTAACAGCACCCTCAGAAGAGAATCAGGGGGAGAATTAGAAGCAGCTCTGTCTGTGATGCTCTTGCCATGAGCACTGAGGTCAAAAGATGAGGAGACACTGCTGGATGGCCTCCCTGCCTTCCCCTCTCCTTTTACCTGTGGAGGGGGGTATATTGTGGGCTCTGGGGATGGAGCTAACACTGCCACATCTGTTTGCAGCTGGCTTGCTGAGCCCTGAATTCAGGGTAGGTGCTTTTAAGCAAAGAATAGTATGATTTTTTGGCAGTTCTGCTTAGAAAAGCAAACTTGGAGGGCTAGCAGTTTACTTAGGGAACTTCTGAAAAGAAGTGGACTTCAGAGGAAAAAGAAGCACTGACAGAACACTGTGGTGATCTCAGAAGTGGGCAACAGCTGTCTAAGCTGAGGATGCCACTGGTACAGCCACCAAGGTAGCCACAGTGGCTTGTGTCTTATTGCAGCTTCTATTTTCTCTGCTCCTTGGGTAGGGCAAACCGGTCAGGGTCACTGAAGCCTATTCCTGCCTTCAGGGCCTGACAGCTTGCCCTGGAGAACCATACAGCTGACCCTCTCCAGATGGTATGGATGGGGGCATCCCTGGGGGCCTGGCCAGCCAGGCAGATGGGACAGCAGTGGCTGGAGAGTGCTTTCTGTGGTGGTTCTCTGCCATCCAGGATGCAGTGCTGTGGCTGCCGACACGCAGACCACCCTGGCAGAGAGTGCTGGGTGGGCTGTGGGTTTTTTGCAACCACTAGTGGGTTCTGGAGATACTTGTGGATCCTTGAAAGGATCCACAGGGAGCTCAGATCTGACTGTTTTCTGGAGCTTCCCACAGCTTTGTACAGTGTGTGTGTCAAAGCCCTGAATGTGGATTTAGGGCTGCATCTTTAGGAAGAGTCTCTTTGAGGAAGGTTTGATGGGTATCCAGCTTCCTGAGGCTGTCAGACCCCTGCAGCACCAGGCCTGACTCCCAGCCCTCCCAATGGCTGTGCTTGGCCATGGGGAGAATTTGACTTGTCCAAAGTCCTAATTAGTGCCAAGGCAGGAGCAAGTCCATGCTGGTTCTGGGGTGAATCCCTCCTTCCTGCCCGAGCACAGCCACTCATCCTCAGCTGGCAGAGCCAGCACCTGTGAGGCTGGTGGTCAGCCAGGTCAGTCTGACCCAAAGCTTGCACAACACAGCTTTCTCCCCTGTTCTCTGAGGCTTTGCTTTGTTCCTGCATCTCCAAACAAAGGGAGGGAGCAGAGAAAAGCCTCAGCTTTTTGTGCTGTTTCTCTGCTTGCTGCAGGCCAGGCTGTCTGTACAAAGGGTTATAAATCAGCAGCACTGCAGAGTCTGAGCAGAGGCTTCCAAATGAGAGATTTCACTGTTCAGACATCACATGCTCCACATTGCAAGAGCAAGGTAGAAATCATCAGTGCACCTGGAGCCTTTTGTTGGCTACTTTGGGAGGAAAGGATGGGCTGGCCAGGGCTCCTGGTCAGCTCCACCTGCCACAAGAGATCTGTCCATCCTCCCCTGTTGATTTGTTCAGTCTTTGTCTACACATGCACACACACACACACAGAAGCAGGAGATGTGAGAGATTTATGGTGCTCCCTTGGTTTTGTTCTCATAAAAGGCAATCTGAGTGGTAAAGGAATAAATCTAGAGCTGCTTGGCTGGGAAACCCAAGATGCAGGGGGGCTTTGCTGATTGAAGTAATCAAGCCCCTATTCCCTGCAGTAAATGAGTGTGTAACAATCACTGAACATGGGCTGTGGGGCTGGCAAGTGCTGCCTGCTGTCAACAACCTGCTCAGGGAGGATCAGGACACAGGGTCCTGTGGGACTGCTGTGATATCCCTGCACAGATTTTCTTTCCTAGTCTGATGTTAAAATCTGTGCTTCACAAAGCTGAGCCCTGCAGTCAGGTGCTGCAGTGAAGTGAGGCAGATGGGTGTGAGGGGAGCATGCAGCACCAAGCTTGTGCACAAATCCCCCAGATGATTTCCAGCAGCTCTAAGCAGCAGCAGGAGCAGCATTCTCGTACTGTCACTGGAATCTCTGGGTCAGAGAACATGGGCAGTCAGACACCAGGCTTCTGGTGACATTCTGAGGTTATGCCTGTGTGCCCATAAGATGGAAATTCCTTGTGGATGCTAAGAGCATTTTTTTCTTAGAGAACTATAGATTTTTAGGTATGATATGAGCTGGGTCAGGAGGCTGGTTGCAGCAGGTGAGGAGAGGAAGAGAGGAGAAAATGCAATTTCTGAGTCTGTGTGTTGGTATGTGTCAGAAATGGTTGGGGTATGTCCCAGGCCTCCCTACCTTTCCTTTGAGGCCTGTCTGCTAAAACTTTCTGGATAGTTACTCTTTCCACATAAAATGGTTGTTCACAGTCCCAAGCCAAGGATAACATTTTTGGGGAGAACAGCTGCTGGACTAGTGAGCCCAGAATGGGGCAACTTAATTTCCTCAGCAGGACAGTAACTCGTGGCTGCTGACTGCCAGGAGATCACGTGCAGAGCTCTGTGGCAATGTCAGAAATGGGCACCAGGTGTTGCACAGCAGTGGCAGAGGTGCAGAATCTTGATGTCTCATGGTCTGCCTGTTGTCCCATTTCCTCTGGTATCACAGAAGGTCAGTTGGTGCACAGCCCAAGTGCAAATCCTCCTGTGCCTGTGGTCAGTTGTCAGTGGGTCTCATGTCTGCCTGCACACAGCTGCCACCCATAGGTGTGCAGGAGCAACTGGGAGCAGCGCTTCAGGCACTGGAGTGTGTAGAGAAACTCCATAGCAATGTCATATGCTGTCTGCAGCTGATTCATCCTGCCATTAATGTCACTGTTCACTGATGTGTGAAGCTGAATGGGAGACTAAACTCCTCCCATGAAGCTCCTTACAGAGCATAGTCCCCTGGATGACACAGCCCAGCTCATGTCACTGTCAGAAGTCAGGGCAGCCACAGGGCAGCTCAGATTCCTGCAGCTAACCTCTCCCTTGGCTTTTGCCCACAGGAGCTGCCAGAGCATGACCAGCCTGTTCAGCAGTACCATGTCTCCTGTTAAGGATGGAACATCATCACTTCCAAGGAGGCAGACTTCTTTCACCAAACCCCCACTCCGTGCTCTCTACGACTTACTGATAGGACCCATGGAAGGAGTAAGCCTTTGGCACAGACACACAAAACCCTCTCAGTGTGGGAAAGCAAGAACAGACAGCTTGGGGGTGGTTTCTGAAGCATGGTATTTTCACAGAACAGTCTGGGTTGGAAGGGCCCTTAGTGACCATCTAGAGTTGAGAATCTAGAGACAATGATCTAGTCCTGCATACTTTTTTGGGGGGTTGCTAACAGTGTCTAAACTGGAGCAAGTTTCAGTGCTTTGAAGTTACTCTTTCCCGGGCAGAAAACTAATTGTTTTTTTGATATACTAGATAAATAAATTTCCACAGTTACATGGAACCAGGAGCAGTTGCCACTTTTCGTGCCCAGCTGCACATTCCCTATTGACTAATTTTTCTGCTTCACTTCTCCATCCATAAGATGCTTTCTGTTTAGATCTTTTGGTGGCTCTGGGTTGATGAAGATGTCAAGTGTCTGGAAGTGCAGGCCATGGACACAATCTGTCTGTAAATTGTTCCCTCTTCAGAGGAAATGGCTATTTAGAAATTCAATATCAAAAAGAATATTCTCTGACAGAGGATAAGGTGATGACAGTATTGACAAGACGTAGGTGGTTGGGGTTAACCAAGGTCTCAGGCTGGAGCAGAAGGAGCTGCAGTTCCGGGGTGAGGCTGGGCCCCACACAGGCTGAGGCCAGGATGATGACCCAGAGCAGATGGGTCAGTGCCCCCAGAGCTCACTTGTCTCAGTGGAACTGGCTGGGCACAGGTGAGCAGCAGTCCAACTGCACAGGACATGTGCTCCTCTGTCATACAGAGCTTGGTTCTGACGTGGGTGTTTCCAAACACAGCACAGGGTCAGACTGGAGCCCGATGCTTGGGAAGTGCAGGCAGGGACACTGGTGGAGTGAAAGTGCCAAACTAATTCTTTCTCATTTCTTTTCAGGGTTTGATGCATTCCAGTGGGCCTGTTGGCCGCCACCGTCAGCTGATCCTGGTTCTGGAGGGAGAACTGTACCTCATTCCTTTTGCTCTCCTCAAGGGCAGTTCCTCCAACGAGTACCTCTACGAGCGCTTCAGCCTCATTGCAGTGCCGTCCATCCAGTCACTGAACCCCAGCTCTAAGGTCTGGCACTGCTTATGAAACCTCTCTCACAGAACCTCTCCTGTGGGTGCAGGTCCTGGTACATGCTCAGAAAGCAGCAGCTCTGTCCTGCTGTGCTGGACACAAGAATAGAAACCACAAACAGGCTGCCCTGGGTCTGAGGAGTATGCTGGGCACCACAGCTCTGAAGTAGGTTCTGATGTAGTTCCTGCAGCACAAAATTACAGCCCCAGGCATGCCAGGAAGGACAAGGGGATTGGATCATTTGGATAACCTCCTGTAAAGGATTGCATGTGCTGGGTGTGGAACTACATATCAGACTACAGAGATGTAGGTGTCTGTGGTCTGTGCTGAGCTTCCTTGCCAAGCTGACTGTCCTCTTGCATTGCTGGTATGTTCACCTCCATTTTAACATTGAGTTGAGAAGGCCACTAATGTCTCAGGACACCAAAGCTATGAGGGAAAGCAGATCCCACAGGTGAATCCTGCAAAAGTATCTTCATGCTGAGGTTTGCCAGCAACATTTCCAATGCCCAGGTCTCTGGGAGAATGCACCAAGTCACATTTGCTCTTGCTCAGCAGTGTTTTGCTGCACATCTTGGTTTGCCCTGGGTTAAGCACAGTCAGTGGAACAGCAAAAGGGTCTGAATCTTGTCAGAAATTACTGGTATTCCATTCAGTACCAGCTGCATGCAGCGCCTGCTGCTGGCAGTGCTGACACTGATCTTGAAAATACAGGTACGAGGAGCCACTTAGTGAGTGATTGCAGGTAGTGTTCCAGTCATGTGAGAACCTGGAATCTTCTTTATGCTTTTAGCTCTGCTGCAGCCCTCAAAGGGACCTGGGCTATATTTGTTGCTTTCTGTTCTTACCTATCTGTTCACCCAAGATCTGGTGATAGAAGTCTTGACCAGACTCAAATGGAGGTGTTCCTTGGAACAGTTAAACAGAAGAAACTAAAGAATGCAGTCTTCCTGTAATTATGACAACCAAACTACTGTTTAGAGCCAAAGGGACAGGATATTTTATTACCAGCACCATAAAAACCAGATCTTTGAGCCCCATTTTCTCTTTCTCTTTCTTTGTGTAGTCCCATGTGAGGAAGAATACTCCTGCTTACTCCACTTCTACCTCAATGGCAGCTGTAATAGGAAATCCCAAGCTCCCTTCAGCAGTTATGGACAGGTGGCTGTGGGGACCTATGCCCTCAGCAGAAGAGGAAGCCTATATGGTATCTGAGTTACTTGGCTGCCAGCCCTTAGTTGGCAGCTCATCAACAAAAGAGAGAGTCATGAGTGCCCTCACTCAGGCAGAATGTGTCCATTTTGCAACCCACGTCTCCTGGAAACTGGCTGCTTTGGTCCTGACACCCAACACTGACAGCAATCCAGCCAGCAGCAAGAGTTCTTTTGGGAATCCCTACACAATCCCAGAATCTCTTAGGATGCAGGATGATGCTAGTGATGTAGAGAGCATCTCGGACTGCCCTCCTCTTCAGGAATTCCTGCTTACAGCGGCTGATGTGCTGGATCTACGTCTCCCTGTCAAGCTGGTGGTTCTTGGCTCTTACCAAGAGTCCAACAGCAAAGTCACTTCTGATGGAGTCATTGGCTTGACAAGAGCATTCCTGGCTGCTGGGGCTCAATGTGTCCTTGTGTCACTCTGGCCCATTCCTGTGGCTGCTTCCAAAATGTTTGTGCACGCCTTCTATTCCTCTCTCTTGAACGGGATGAAAGCCAGCGCAGCTCTCGGAGAAGCAATGAAAACCGTGCAGAGCAACAAGCAGTTCTCCCATCCAGCCAACTGGGCAGGTAGGAAGAGTCTTCTTCTGGATGAATCAGAAGGGGTTTCTAGGGAGCTGCCAGACTGCATAAGCTAAGCAAGGAGCAGTGCTGGCAGGTAATTGGGAGCAGCATGTGCCCCATGCTTTCCCAGAATTCAGTCCCTGTGTCTCAGATTCAGTTGAGTGTGGCTGAATGTCAGTGTCACGGGACTCACTGGCATTTCACTGTGCACAGTAGGTGGGTATGGATTGGGTATAATTGGAAGCAGTTGTGAGGTGAAGTGTGTTTCATAACTGGAAAGAAATAAAATGCAGTAAAACAACTTATTCTCTATGAAATCTCCAGGCTCATACTTCCTGTGTCCTTGGGATGGAGCCAGCTGGAGCACACATACAGAACTTTTTAATGGAAAATTTGGTGACACTTAAACAGAAGGCAGGAGTAGTGCTGCTAGAAGTAGCAGCAGCAGCAAGTAGCTGTGATTTCTGTGACACTTGGTCCTTTTAGGAGAAAGGCTTCCCTTGCTTCCATTGAGAATGTCTCAGTAGTATCAGCTCCTTGTGCAGTGCTGGTGCTTGCTCCCTCTCAATTAAATCTGTGTGTTGAGATTTGGAATAACAAAGCCAGGGAGTTCAGCAGTGCTGTGACAGGGATATGTACAGATAACCTAATCTTTCTTCCTAGCACAGGGCCTGGTTTTTTAAAAGCTGCAGGCATTCTCCAATTTGACTTTTGCACAGGCAGCAGAACGATGTTATTTAGTGCAGGAAACTGTGGTGAATATGGCTCTGGTGTGAACTGCATGTGGCTGGAGGAGCAGGAACTTGTTAAAATGACAGTGATTTCAGGCATGTTGAGTCCAGCATTAGAGTGTGGTTCAGGTAGTACCAGATGTGAGCTGAGTTCAGGTTACAGTCCACAGTTCAGCTGGGATTTTATTTTCCCTCCAAGATTTTTTTGTCTCAGAAGAGCACCAAAAAGTCCCAAAAGTGACCACTTGCTAGGCAGAAAAGAACAAGTGTGGACACAGTGCTTGGCATCATCAGCAAGTAGAGGCTTTCAGCTGCTCAGGCTATCTTGAGTACTGCCCCTTCCATGGTACTGTGCAAGTTCATCACTCACAGTCCCTGACTTCCATGGCTGAGCCTTGGCCCTGAGTCTTGGACAGAGCACCAGAGCCAGGAGCAGCTGCCTCCTCACTGTGGGAATGAGAAGGGAAACGTAGAGCTCTTTGTGCTGACATCTGAGGAGTCTGGCACTTGAATGGTGCATGAGCCAGGACAGGTTTCTGACCAGGACAGCAAAAACTTTTCATGTTCTCAGTTCTGTTCAACAACCACTGTTGGCATGTGTTGATTTCTGTGGCTGTAGAGGAGGCTTGGAGCATGCCTGGACCAGTGTAGCTGCAGTCCAGTGGTTTTCTGCTTGCTTGAACAGGAAGACACTATTGATTTAATTGCAGGGGACAGTAAGAAGTATCTAGAAACTTTCTGGAAGTTTAGTCTGCACCACTAGGGAGGGAGTGGGCAGCTGCTCTGGAAAAAGAATGTCCCCGTGCAGGGAACCAGTCTGAGGGCAGGGGACATCTGTGTGTGGTTTGAACATTTTCCATGACAACAGGAGATTGACTGTCTCTCATTCTGAATCCTGCAGGCTTCATGCTTATTGGGAGTGATATGAAGCTGAACAGCCCTTCTTCACTGGTAGGACAGGCCCTGACTGAGATCCTGCAGCACCCTGAAAGGGCCCGGGATGCTCTGCGTGTCCTGCTTCATCTGGTAAGGGAGAGGAATTGCTGTCACAACCACGAGGGGCATGCAGCCCATCTAGTCCTGAAACACCCTCACCTCTGGGTGTGAGGGGAACAGCAGCACCCTGATGTGCAGCCACTCCCACTTGAAAAGATAGAAATATATATATACCTTCATCCCCTCTCCCCTGCCATGACGTAGCCTCTTGCAAAACTCTGGTCAGTGTGGAAAGACTGGGACACCTAAGGAAGTGTTCAGTGCAAAAAGAGGCATAGTAAGCAAAATCTTAGATTGTATTGTGACAGAGTCCTCCCCAGACCCATCTGGTTTGCATTAGCTGTTGAATTGGGTTTCTGCTTAAGGGGTAAGCATTGGGATTAATTGTTTATACAGGGAAATAGCTATGAACATGGCAGTCATGGAAATACAGAGCACAGTCACTGCTGTCTCTGCGTATTTGGAAGATAAGAGGCCCTTCTGTCCCCATCTGTGCCACCAGTCTGTCCTGGGGAACAGCGGGACTGGAGCCAACTGCCAGGTGGCTGAAATGATCACTCATGACTTCTAACACTTTTCTTCCCAATGCATCATCTGTGGTCTCATAGGAGTGTGAAGTGCCCATAGAATGATGGAAACTTGGGAATGTTGCTGGTCTTCCTACTTGCTGGGGTTTGTGGACACTCATCTCTCTTTCCTGTTTGCTGTGTGGCTGCAGGCTCTTTGTCTGGTAATAAGCAGGCTGGAACCCCAATGTGAGTCATATTTTGGGGAGAAATGCAGCTGCCAGGCTTATAGGAAACTACTCCAAACAAACTGCTACTTCATTTCCTGTGGCATTATTGTTCCCAGCACCCCAGAGAATACTGACACTCATCATGGTGATGTTACAAATGAAGGCTGAGTTACTGGAGCTTCTGTTTTCAAAGCAATAATGTCCTCCTGCATGACAGGCCAGGATCAGCCTTGGATTTGCTGACCCCAGCCTGCTGTTCCAGTCTCTTGGTTTAAAATGAGGCAGTCAGTACCAGCATCTTGTACAACAAGCTGTGTCATTTCCCCACAGGTGGAGAAATCATTGCAGCGAATCCAGAACGGGCAGCACAACTCCATGTACACCTCCCAGCAGAGTGTGGAGAATAAAGTTGGTGGCATTCCAGGCTGGCAGGCACTCCTGACAGCAGTGGGATTTCGGTTGGAGCCGCCAGCCAGCGGCCTCCCAGCAGCAGTGTTCTTCCCAACCTCAGACCCTGGGGACCGCCTGCAGCAGTGCAGCACCACCATCCAGTCCCTCCTAGGTGAGAGGAGGCAGCTGTGGGCCCTGACCAGGCAGACATCAGCCTTTCATGCCTTTCTGTGATGTCAGCATGTGAAACGGGGATGTTTTACATCAGTGAAATCAATGTATTGGACTGGGAAGAAGTTCTAAAAGTAAATGTTAACTGAAAATTTTGTCACAGATGAGAATCATTTGCTACTGGGTCGAGTAAGCATGAAGTGACTGTTCCTCTCTCCCAGTTCTCAGTCAGGAAACCTGTCATCTGATGCAAAGTTGGAAGACCTTTTGCTTTCTGGAAATTGCTGCTGCTTCCAGAGCTGTCCAGTGATGTGGGGGAGAGGTTTTAGGAATTAGCCGAGTATGTGTTCTCTTCAGGTTTGTTGCATTTCTTGCAGTCAAGAAACAGATACAGATGTTTCTGCTGATGTTTTTCAGGTTTGCCTAACCCTGCACTTCAGGCACTTTGTAAACTTATCACAGCCTCAGAAACAGGAGAGCAGCTTATCAACAGGGTGAGTTGGGAGGTTTTCCTCCAGTACCAAGTTCCAAAATGGCTCTTCCCAGGTCAGTAAATTCAGAAATACGCAGAATGGTTGATGCCCTGGTTTATCAACCCAGAGCTTGCTAGGAGACTTGAGGGTTGAAATTCTAAACTTGCCTGTTTGTGTAAATAAAAGTATGTGTCCAGAAGGAGAATATGCAGGTGGGTTACTGGGCTTTGTGGCCCTGGGACTTCCTGTTCAGTGACAAGCAAAAGCATGATCCCTACAGCAGTGTGGGCAAATTGAGTAACAGACCCCTAATTGGTGTTTGGCCATCCTGCCTAGGGCCCACATTGGCTGCTCTTTGTCCACTGTATTTACTGGAGTCCTAAGATATGGCTGACTTTGGGCAATGCCAGGTCTGTCAGAAAACTCACTGAGCCTGTGTGCTGCTCCTGCGTGTGCTCACAGCTCCGTGGAAGGGATTTCTGGTCTTCAGGAGAAGGGCAGTGCTGCCTGTGGTGATGGGACTTCTCCCTGTTCCCCTCAATCTCCTTCACACTCTTCCCTCTCCCCAGTCTCTGGAGCATGCCTAGCCCCAACCTGACCTTTCTCTGCGCCCACCAGCCTGGCTGCTTTCCATTCCATGGTTCTTACTGTCCTGAGTGCTCCTGTAATGAGGTTTCTCTCATTTGCCTGCCATGGTACATGGACACACTCACACAGGGAATGGGTGTATATCTCACTGTCTTTCCCCTGTCCCCAAGCAGAAGCATTCCAGGCAATACTGTGCTGGGGAGTTGGGATTGGTTCTGTGTGGTGTCGGGCTGCCCTTCCTGGGGTCATGTGGAGTCTGCAGAAAAAGCCAGAGAAGGACCCCAGCTTCTCTGTTACCCACTGAGCAGCTCTGGCAGCCTGCTAGGATGAGTCTGCTCCAAGGAAAGGGTTCCTGTTAGGATCCTGTTAGGATCTGCAGCCGAGTATGAGATGTTTCCAATGACCTTGGTGACCAGTGTCCTTGGTGGTGTTTTGCCTCTTCCCTTGGCTCACATTAGTGCCTGAGATGTGTGTGGTTAACTGCAGGGTTATCCCCCCTGCCTCAGATAATTAAATTAGCCGAGTCAAAACATTCAGCTGGCTGTACACAAGTAACAAAAGACACACCCTTTCCTTGCTGCCCCACAGAGTAAATACTGGCAGGGATATTGCACTGGGTTTGCAAATGTTCTTCCATAGCCCAGACACCAGGCAGAATTCCCCTTTGTACCAGTCTATTCTGTTACATGTTGGTTTTCAGCTCAGCTCTCCCCTCCTTTGTGGTTAATGCTGTTTTCTTCTCCTGCCTCTCAGCAGTTCATGGTGTGAGCAGCTGGGGCTCTGCCTGTCCCAAAGGAAAGCAGACTTTGTTCCAGACAGGAGCAGGATGTCAGACATTTCAGTCAGTGGCTCAGTCGTTGGTTTTCCTGAGTGGGTGACTGGCATCACAGGGGAGCAGCTGCTCTTAGCATTAGGGAAGCAGCAAGGTGGGAGCCTGCATGTCTGCCCTGGATAGAAAACGTTTATTTTGAGTGCAAAAGAGAAGGCAGGAGCCACAAAAGAGAGCACTTCAGACTACTGCATGTGCAAGGAAAATTTAGGGATTGCTGAGTGCATTGAGGGCCAGTACTGTGTCCCAGAGGAAACACGAGAAGGGCTGTTTTATGTTCAGCCTCCTGCCAGAGCGTGGGTTGGCCTGAATGTCTGCCTGCTGAGGGTCTGAGCTGTCATGAGCTGGGCACTCCCAGATTCCAGCTGCCTGTTCCCATGCTGTTGGATTCACAGCTCAGGCTGTTCCCATTGCTCCCCTTCTTTCTCTGGACAGAGCATCTTGCAGTCAGGGTGCTGGTTTGCACATGGATGTGTCCCTGCAAGGTTCCTCAGCACAGGCACTTTGTAGCACAGAGTAACCCATGTTTTCTCCTCTTTTCCTTTCTTGTTACCTGCTGCCCGAAGGCTGTTAAAAATGTGGTGGGAATGGTGAGTATGATGTGCACGGGGATGACACTGTGCTGCAGGGTGAAATGCTGGGCTCACTGCAGACCCATGCCCTGTGCTGTAGCGTGTCTGCACCCGCTCTCAGGCCTGGGATTTGCTCCACAGAGCTACTGTGGAAGAAGGCCTGTGTAAGCTTTTGTGGGTTGTGAGAGATGGGTGGTCCTGAGGTTAGCTGGTCCCTGATTAATGGCTTTCCATCCTTGCTGCCCTGGCTGTGTTGGTGAATTACACGGGATCCTGGCATCTTAATTTGTGTCAGATCTTCATAAACACATTTTCTCTCTAGCTTGCTACTCCTGTCCCTTGGGCACAGTTGAGAAACTTCTTTCCTGGAGGCCGTAGAGATATTAGGAAAGTCTTCCATGGTTTCATATGACTTGTTCTGCCCAGTTAACGAGTTTCTTAGGATTTGCATAAGGAGTATGGCTCAGTCATGGAATGGACTTTAGTATATTTCTGTGAGCAGCCCCAGAGTATCTCTTTCCTTTTCTTTCCCTTCACAGATGTTCCTGCTGTGCTTCCTTCTTGCTCAGTTTCCACTGGCCACCCCCAGCCCTCACCCCTGGTCTGTCCCTGCCTTTTCTGCTGTTCCAGTCTGTCTGATGTTGCTGTCCCTGAACTGTCCTTCTTCCCAGACCTTCCCATCTCACTGCTCTGTTCAGAAGCAGCAGCTGAACTGGGTGTCCAGGGAAAGGGAGTCCAGGGAAAGGGCATTGCCTTATCTGTGGCTGTAAGAGAAGCAGTGATGTGACTTGTAAGGAGTGGCTAATGTCTGTATTGCTGTCTTCAGCTGCATCAAGTCCTGGTTCAACTTCAGGCAGGTGAGAAGGAGCAAGATTTCCCCTCTGCACCAATCCAGGTCTCCATCAGTGTCCAGCTCTGGAGGCTGCCTGGCTGTCATGAGTTTCTGGCAGCTCTAGGTAGGAAAACACTTCTTTCCATTGTCTCTCTAAACCATTGCTGGTGTCTCATGTGGGGGTTTGAAGCACTGATAAGACTCACAGCTTCATATTTGTCTGCCTCCTGCAGCCCAGCCTGCATTTGCCAAATTCCAAGGTCTGTGCTCTTCAGCTCCATTTCTGTGAGAAAACCTGGAATTAATAGTAAATGGTTTGGCATGTAGGACACTGTCCCCTGAGATGTGTTTGGTATATAATTTCCTGATAACTCCAGATAATGTGCAGCTAAAGAAGTGTTGACAGAAGTTATTTGTTAATGAGTGTGTGTGTTCCCAGGCCAATGCCACAAAGCTCCCAAAACCTGGAGAAGGTGTGCTAAAGAGTAATAAATAACAGACAACAAACTGCACATGAGAGGGGAAGTCATCCTTCCGAGGGTGCTGCACGCTGTCATACCTCTCTGTTCTGTCTGTGTTATAAGTGAGATTACTCTTATTTAAGACAGAGGGTCTTTCTGTTAGCTGTAATTTTCTGTTCTGTGTCCCACTACAGGTTTTGACCTTTGTGAAGTTGGCCAAGAGGAGGTCATTCTGAAAACTGGGAAACAAGCTACCAGGAGAACCATGCACTTTGCTCTACAATCCTTGCTGGCACTTTTTGGTAAACCTGCTTAGAGTAGTTTTTGCTGTTGTGTCATCTGATGATTTAAACAGAATGGCTTCTGCTGAAATCTCACACTTGCATCTTTGCAGAGGTCACACACACGTCACACAGACCAAATGTGATGCAGAGACTGGAGCAAATGTTGTTCTTGTATGGGAAAGACTTGTCTGAGCAGATGCTGGAGATGGAGTCCAGTGACTGGAGGACATATAATTTATTCTTGGTTTTGAGATATAAAATGATAATGAACTGGCAACTTACATCTAGGATACCAGGACCAAAGTTCTTGCCTGTGCATTTCCTGGGCTGTGCATTTGTTTTTCCTTACCTAAGTAGTAGTTGGTAGTTCTGAGGTAGCATAGAGCCTGAGGGCATGTTTTGTAGCATTTTCTCTTAATTCTGATAGAATGTTACCTGAATTTATTTGATTTTATGGTGTATCTAGGAGCATGTTTGTACAGCTGCTTTCTTTTCTTTTTTAGATTCTACGGAGCTGCCCAAGCGCCTTAGCCTGGACAGTTCTTCATCACTGGAGTCACTGGCTTCTGCTCAGTCTGTTTCCAACCCTGTACCCCAGTATCAAAACCCTCCATTCTCTCCTACCTGTCCAGACAGCATTGCCTCGGATGCCATTTCTGTGTACAGCCTGAGCTCCATTGCTTCTTCCATGAGCTTTGTTTCCAAGCCAGAGAATGTGCTGGATGGGGCAGGACACAGAGGACGCCAGGATTATGAGAGGCCCAAGAATATCTACCCACACAGGTCTGCAGCTCAGAGCCAGCTGTCACCACAAGCCACTGTAGCCAGCAAAGATGAGGAAGAGTATGAAGGTTTCTCTATAATCAGCAACGAGCCTTTAGCCACTTTTCAAGAAAGCATAAAACCAAGATTTTCCCCTGATCACAAACAGCCCAAAACGAGTCAGAATGGAGGCATTAAAGTGTCTGTCAACTCCAAAGGGAGCATAAGCACTCCAAATTCTCCTGTTAAAATGACTCTCATCCCCAGCCCAAATTCACCTTTCCAAAAAGTTGGGAAACTCGCAAGTTCTGATACTGGGGAATCTGACCAGTCTAGCACTGAGACTGACAGCACCGTCAAATCCCAAGAGGACAGTAATCCAAAGCTTGATCCGCAAGAGTTGGCCCAAAAAATTCTGGAGGAAACTCAGAGTCACCTCATTGCTGTTGAACGTCTTCAGAGGAGCAGCAGCCAGATAAGCAAGAGCAACAGCTCGGACGATGGGGCTCCCAGCCCGGCCGGCGTGTCCGCCTTCCGCTCCTCGGAGACCAGCGCCTTCAGCCGCCCGCTCAGCTCCAGCCAGAGGAACCAGTCTTCACCTCTTGCAATTAAACCAAAGCCTCCAACGAGGAGCTCATCCCTTCAGAAGGTGAGCTCTGGCTATAACAGCCCCACAGTGTCGGAGATGTCAAACAGAGAAGGCACAGGTCAGTACAGCGGGCAGCCATCTCCTGATTGTGATTCACATGGGTCCCTAACTGAGCAGCCTCCCTTTAAACTCAAGTACCCCAGCTCTCCTTATAGTGCTCATATTTCTAAATCACCCAGAAATATCTCTCCGAGCTCAGGACATCAGTCTCCTGGTGGCAGCACTCCATCTCCTGCTCTTTCTTATTCCTCAGCTGGTTCTGCTCGCTCAAGCCCAGCTGATGCTCCAGACATAGACAAATTAAAATTGGCTGCCATCGATGAAAAAGTGCAAGCAATTCACAACTTAAAGATGTTCTGGCAAAGCACTCCCCACCACTCCACTGGCCCAATAAAGATTCTCCGAGGAGCCCCTGGAACAATGACTTCTAAGAAAGATGTCCTCAGCTTGCTCAATTTATCTCCACGGCACAGCAAAGAAGAAAGTGCAGAGAAGCTGGAACTGAAGGACCTTTCTATTGGGCAACACCTTGCTGCTTCACCACAGAAGATTCCTCCAAATGGACACAGGCGCCCTGAAACCACAAATGCCGTGACATCAGCTCATTCCTCACCTGGAAACACTCTGGGAGCTGTGCGTCCCCTGAGGCTGCCAGCTGGGAACGGGTATAAATTTTTGTCGCCAGGAAGATTTTTCCCTTCCTCCAAATGTTGAAATGTCCCAAGTACCAGCGATGACTTAGAGTCTTATTGAAGTATTTGCTTCTGCTCACCTGCCTTTACCAAAACAGAACCAGCAGCTAAGCAGCCGTGGTCATGCCCTCAGCTGGCAGTGCCCAGGGATGGGACAGGCTGGCCTGCTGTCACTGTGGGGGCACACGGCCTCACACACATGGGATTTTCCTTTCCCTTTATCAAGCAAGACCTTGGCCAGACTCACCTGATAACAGGTTCTTTGTAGTATTCAGTATTTGCAGCAGCAGGTGCAAAGCATCTGGTTGTCTGTTCATGAAATACTGGCTTTTAAGCCACCTCCTTGTATTTCTTAACCAGAAGTTTTACAGCTGGCTTTTTGTACAGAAATTATACATATCAGGGGTTGGAGAGGAAAGGGAGAGGAGGCAGAACATTCCTGTGTACCACAAACAACATAGGTACAAGTCTCTGCCTGAAGAAAGATGAGCCATTGACTCAACTGCTTTCAAAGGCTGACAGAGGAGAAGACCACATGCCTCTAGATACCTCTGCCAGGTTGGCCAAACCAGAAACTGCTGTCAGTAAAACTCCATAGCAGCAGGATCTGGCAGTTCTGTGGCATCATTTAGAGGCTGGTGAAACAAAGACAAGAGGAGAGAGGTGCCCCATTCTAAAATCTGCATCTCAGGTAAATTTTCTGGAGGGAAACCCCTCAGATGAGACTTTTCTGGTTGGTCTGCTCAAAGGAAATGTTTGGGGCCTAATAAACCAGGTGAGCCTGAGTGTGAGGTAGTGAGCGTGTGTCAGAGAGACAAGTTCTGGTTTTATTGAGTGCTCTGGTCTCTCTGGCACACCACTTTGTGAAGGTGAACTTTTTATTCTGGCAGGTATTTGGGCAGTACTTAAGTCTTTGTCTGCTCAGTGAGCACAGAAAAGGACTACAGATGCTGCAGCTCAGAACTTTATTTTGCAGTTCCACAGCAGGCAAGAATGTGACACCAGTGTGTGTGATTCAGACATCAACTGACCAAAAAAAAAAAATCCCTCCTTGATCCTGCTAAATCATTGCCAGGGCTCAACACAGTCAGGTCTGTGAACCTTTTCTCTGCTGTGGAGGCAGGTTTCCTTTGGAGCAGGTGTGGAAACAAGTTTCATTTGGAGCAGGTGTACCCGTGTAAGCAGCTGTTGGTGCAGCTGGAGCCAGAACAGGAGGCAGCAAGAAGAGGGGCTGGATGCAGAACCTGAGTGCCCTCTGACATGTGGAGGAAAGGGGGACCAAGAGCACCCCCAGGGTGATGTGTACAGTCAGCTTCCCTAGGCTAGGTGGGGTTTAGGAGTTAGGGGTCAGGCTGGAGATGGTTTCTCAGTGGCTGTGGGATGCAGTGATGTGATCAGGATCCCAGTGATCATTTCCATGTGCTGAAGCCGTGGGCATTCAACCCTGCCATGTGAGCTCAGATCCACACAAGGGATTCACAGGCTATAAAGTCAGAGCACTGGATCACCAAGGCTTTTGGTGTCTATTCTGCACTCCCAGAATTGGCTGAGTGACTGAAGGCTAATCACTTCACCTCTCCGTGCCTCGTCTTCCCTTTCTATCTAAATGGGGATAGTAATACTTACCTACCTACCTCACAGAGGTGTTGTGAGGCTGAATTCATTAGGCCCTGAGTTTAGCTGGATCTTAAGTCAACTTCCAGTCTTGCAGCTGAATGGAGAGTGCAGGCAGCTCTGTGGATGTACCAGAGGTACATTGCTGATGCAGAGAATTGTCCTTAGCATGGCTGGATGCTCTTGTTGTAAACATGGATCTGATAATTTGTGATTTTCTTAGGGATCTTGGAGGAGAAGCATGATAGCAGGGCAGAGAATTCAGTTCTGATATGGAAACATGAAAATGCTGAGGTTCAGCTTACTGAGGCATAATCAGATGCTTGCTGTGAGAATATTCTGGAATCTGCTGATTTCAGGAGAATGTTTTCCTTTTTATCGTCACAAGAAATGAACGCTAGTACTAAAGGCAAAGGATACTGGGCTGGATTGTTACAGCCAGCTAAAAAGAGAGGGGGAATCACCAAAGTTTTCAGTGCAGAGAGAAGGAGTAGTTACCTACTCGTACACAATGTAGCAGAACAGTTGAGTCAATCTGTTGGACTCATTATGATGCAAGTTATTTGTCTGTAGATAACATCTTCCTGTGATAGTTTGGTGCTAAACATCACCTTCGTGTCATTTGGCAGGAAAAATTAGAATAGTGAGCCAAAATGAGTTAGCACAGCATCTGCCCCTTGTGGAGACAGTGATGCTGTTGATCGTGCCACTTGCTGTGGTCACAGGACTGCTGAGAGACTTCATGTGACCTGCTCTGTTTCTAACCAGCATGAACTTTTTGAAACGACATCCCAGGAACACCCAGGATGGAAGTGGGCAGCTTTTTGTTTATAGCAACAGCCAATACTCCCTGTAGTGCTGCATAACACGCCAGAAATAAGCCTCTTTGTTGTAGTTTACTTCCATAACTAAAGGATCTTTTAACCTGTAGAAATTCTATGCTGCCATTTTGTTACAACCCATTTCTGTGCTCCAGCAGGTTTCATGCTGGCTTAAAGCTTTCAGACAGAGCTAAATTGGGGTGGGGGGTGTGGGGGAGTGGTTCTTCTGTTGTTGTTTTTAAGAAGGGGGGAGCATTAGAAGCAGGGAAGGGTTCAGATGTAGAGCAAGTTCAGTATTTGGGAATTTGATGTTGTATAAATATGGAAGGTGAGTGTCACTAGAACAAGTCTTTTGGGAAATAGGTCTCCGTTGACTTGGCACAGGTCACTTCCATTGGCTTGCCAGGAGCCATGAAATGCATGCTTACTCGTGGCTGGGAGACACTGCACACCTTGTCCCTCACTCCTCCACCTCCTGAATGAGAAACAACCCCTTTGTGAGGAAAAAAAGAGTTTTATCAGGTTTGCCCAGTATGTGGAGAAATTCAGGAAATGAAAATCACATGTTCTTCATTTGCTATTAGAATTCCTTCTGTGGGTTTAATGCATTTGTCGTTGTTGTATTTGTGCATGGTACAAGTGACAACACTGCGTAATACAGTGAGCAATAACAATTAGGTATTAACCACCTTCACATTAAACCTGCCACATGCAACCATTCCCCAAGGCCATAGAACGTTTTGGTTTTGCCCTGTACGTTTTACTGTGTGAGATTCCAGATTTTTTTATTGACTGTCTTTAGCTCCAACTAAATGGGAACAGTAAACAACCCCTGTAATCAAAATCCAGTTTAATTTGATTTTGTTGGTTAGCCTGTACCTCTGGCCTGATATTGGTTTTCCTTCTCTTTAATCATACCTTACTAAAACAAGGAAAAAGCATTGAGGGGGTGCTACACCCACGCACATCACTCTAGGCCATATTTTCTTTCATTAGGGCAAGCTCGTTCTGTGAACATCTCTTCCAAGTTGCAGAACAGATCCAGGGGCACAGAGGTGTCTGTGAATCTGTTAGGAAGCACTGGTAGTTACAGCTGGATGGTGATAATGGGTTTGAGCAGTGTCGGGTTCCTTGCATTGCCATGCTGCCCAGCAGGGCTGCACATGTGTGTGGACACTCGTCCCCTCAGCTGCAGAAGAGCACTGGACACAGTGACCCAGAGAGGATGGTCAGCAGAGGCTTCCCAGCAGCAGCCCTTCAGCACTCGCTCTCCCTAGGTGCAGTGTTAGCCATGTTTGGCCTCTATGGACTTTCTTTGTAAATTAAAACTCTGTTTCCAGACAGCATTAAACTTTTTATATTATGAAATTTACCATGTAAAAAGATTTTCATATTTTTATTGAAATTGCTAAGGCATTTGGCCTTTCTTCTTTGTGATTTCAGTGTCTATTAAAGCATGAGTTCTCTCAGTGCCTCAGTCTGTTGATCTGGAAGGATGTTGGGGAAGGGTGTTTGTTGGCTTGCTGTTCTCTGTCCACCACCTACCTCCCTCTGGAACTTTCCTCCTGTTTTTGTGCAGTGCAGCGTTCCTGTTACCAGTGCTCATTGGAAGTTGCTTTTCCTTTTCCCAACAGGTGGTGGGAGCGCCAGTATTTGCTCTTTAGTCAGCAGCAAAAAGACATGCAGGGCTGGGAGAGACTCTGAGGGCCACCCAGCTCCCTCCGGTGGGAGAACCCGGTGCTAAAGGGATGAGTCTCCCTGTAGCAATGCCAGCTGGAACTTGAGTTAAATCTTCCTTCTGCCCCGATGTGCAAGGTGCCCTTGTACCGAGGGGAAGTGTTGGGAGACACACGGAACTAAACACACAAAGCTGTACTGGGGCCCAGGACCGTGGCACACTGGAAGCAGCCAGGGGCCACTGGCAGTGCTGGTTGTGCCACAGGGTGAGCTGGGCTGGAGCTGTGCCACGGGGAGCAGCTCCTGGGGAAGCGTTCCCTCCTCCCGCGGGGCTCTGGGGTGGAGCTGGGCTCAAATGGTTTGTCTGTGCCAGGTCTGGAGTCAGCGGAACGTGGCTGCTTGTGACACTGTCGTGTGTGGCAGGATGCAGCTGTAAACAGAGGCTTTGGGGTGAGCACACTGCAGCTGACTGAGCAAACAGCACAGCAGTGCTTCCCATATGGGGAAGGAGCAGCAGCAGGGACTGCACGCTGCCAGCGTTGTGAAAAAAACCAAATAAAGGAAAATCATGAACGCTCAGGGAAACAGGAGATTTACAAGCCTCTCCCACGGTGCCCCAGCACAGCCCTGATCTCTGCTGTGCCTCACGGCCAGAGCCAGGGCAGGCCTGAGTCACCATTCAAGGACTTCCGTGGAAATTCGTGTCCGCAGGACGAGCCTGCTGAGGGTTTTCCTTAGAGCCGTTTATGTGGGGGAGGAGTGTTTGGCAACACTGAATTTTATCTGGATTTGTGCTCTCCTTTGTGTAAATGCCTCATTGGTTCTGGTTCCCGGCAGAGGAAATGTGGGGGATGGCTCCTCACAGAAACTTCTCAGGGAAAGGGGAGCCGGGGGGGCTGCAGGGAGGGTCCCGAGTCACCTCTGAGGGAAAGGACGTGCCATGGGAACACAAGTGTGGAGCTTGTGGTTGCTTTTTTCTTTCCGGTTTACCTGGTTTTACATTTGTGTGTGCATTTCAAACAGAGGGAAAGGAAAAGTCTGCACGGCCGTTGAAAACATCCGGGGAAATAAATGAAAGCTAATGCTCAGAAACTAGAAAGCAAATCAATACATTCAGAATACATCATTTTAAGTAAATCCTGTCGTTTTACCTGAACCACAATTTTTGAGAACCTCGAAGTGCAAGTACGTTTCCTGGCTGTTTTGTTCTTAGGGCAACAGGGTGACTTCAATCATTATGTAAACCAGGATAAAGCCAAATTCAACACAGAGAACATGCCTTGGGTGGTTCCATCCCGCCTGCCCCCCGGCAGAACTTCTCCCTGCCAGCACTGGCCCGCAGCACCCCTGAGGTACCACTGCAATTCCTCTGCTCCAGGAGCAGCGCTCCAGGTTCCTCACAGCCTAGGAGGGCTCCACTTGGGGTTGATTTCAGCCCCAAGAGGAGCTTTTTCAATGTTTCTGAGCTTTCAGACCTGCAGACTCCTTTCATTTTGTATTTTTTAATGCCAGCTGAAGGTCGAAGCCCCAGCACGGGCGAACCTTGTGTGGTTGTCAGGTCGTTATTAATTCCTGCTGTCCTTGTGACTGCGATGGAGCCTACAAGTAATGGTCTCACAAGAGGGCGGCATTGGCCGCCGAAACCGAGTCTGCTACGGATGCGGCGTGGCAATAGAGGGGCAGTGCAGAGCTAACAGGGATCGGCGAGTAAAGGATTTTGCTTGAAACAGATTGCAAAAGGGAATTTTAGCGTCCCCCACCCCGTGCCCGCAGAGCAGAGGAGGTGCGGGCGGCACTCGCCAGCAGCGGTGTCACCACGGCAGCGACGGTGCCCAGGCCGGCGGAGCCGCGCACGGAGCTCGCTGTGACAGCGGGGACCGCGCTCCCCGCGATCCATCAACGCTGCGCTTTCTCACTTCCCACACGCCGGGAGGGCGCTGGGCCTGACCCCGTTCGGCAGCGGCAGTCGGTCACCGAGGGCCCGACACCGGCACGTCCCCCCCTGCCAGGCAGTGCGGAGGGTGCGTCCCGCTGCCGTGCAGGGCCGCGCTCGGTACCCGGAACCTCCGGAACCTGCGGAACCTGCGGCCCGGCCCCCAGCCCCGGCCCCGCTCTCTGTCCCCGCCCCCCGCCGGACCGAGCCCCTCACGCCCCGCACCGGCCGCTCCCCAGCGGCGCCGGGCGATGACGTCACCGCACCGGCAACGACGGGGAGGGTGATGCGCACCGCGGGGGGTCGGCTCGGCGCGTTCTGATTGGCCGCTGACGGGTGAGGTGTGCGCCCGTGGGAGCTGCGCGCCTTCCGATTGGCGGCGCCCGGCGCGTGCGCCCCTCCGGGCGAAGCGTGAGCGCGATTGGCCGCGCGGGCGGGGGCGGGGCCTGGCCGGGGAGCGGCGCGTGCGCGGAG
>VZTR01000751.1:1492580-1518259 GCA_013400775.1 Chaetops frenatus
TCGGCTCGGCTCGGCTCGGCTCGGGGCGTGGGGAGGCGGCGGGACCGCGGGCGATTTCTGCCCGGTGTCCTTAGAAAGCCGCTCGGATGGCAGTGGCGACAGCCCCGGCGCGGGGCCAGAGCCCTTCCCTGCTCCCGGTTCCCTGGTGTGGGGACGCCGGGAGCTCCACGCCTCTGGGTAGATCTTCCCTGTGGGGGCTCCTGCCAGCAAACTACGAGCTGGTTTGTTGCTCTGTCCCACCTTTTGGCTGCTAATTACTTCAAAGTCCACTAACCCAGCCTCAGTGGTAGTAAAGGTAACGTGTAGGGTCAAAAGTTTATAAACAAATTCAGCATAACACAAAGTTATTATGACAGAGCTGGAAGCAGATCCCAGATTTCCTGGCTCTTCTGTGCAGCTTCTACCATCTTCCACCCCTTGTTTTTCCTTCTGTGATGTATCTGGCATGGAACTTCACTTGGGTTTGTTGCATTATATCCAAAGCCTCCCTGTCACAGAGATTTCTGAAGAGAAAACTCTAATTGGCTCCTTCTGACACTTCTTTCTTGAATGTCTGTGTTATATCTGTTATCTGCAGGTGAAGTCTAACGATTCATTTTACTGAATTTTCTCTTTTCCTCTTTCAGCCGAGTGGTTTTACCTTGCTCAGTGCAAGAGGTATGTCCTGATCCTCCCTCCTTTATTCAGGCTGAGGTGTGGGAGGGGATTTTGTGTCAGAAATCTGACCAGCCTGGCTCAGAACATTCCCTGTGCTGTGGCTGCCCTGCCCGGCAGAGATGAGTGACACAGCTGTGAGCCCTGTTCTGGTGAAGGACTTTCCAAGGAAGCAAATGCAGCACAGAGCCTTGAGGTGTTCTGAGCCCTCCACTGCCAGCAGTGCAGTTGTGCCCTGTGGCAGCACTTTGCTGCTGATCTGGCACTGAGAGATTCCAAGCCTTTTCCTGAAGCCACAGGTGTGGGAATTGTCCTCCCAGATCTGAAGCCAGTGATTCAAATGGCACTGAAGTGCCTTTAAACCAGAGTCACGATAGGATGTCTGTCACGACCGGCTGTCAAAGGTGCTTTGGAGGGAAACGTTACACTTGTTCTGCAGTGTGCATTTCCTGGGTCCTGGAAGGGCAGCATTTAGTTGGTTAAAAGTGTGAATTGGGAAGGCTCAGAGCTGAAAATTGGTCATTTCAAAATCTGTAAACTCAAAATTGATATTTCTTGATGCAGCGAAGAACGACAAATACTCTTTGCTCTTAGGATAGGAAGAAAGGAAGCACAACAGTTATGGTGTGCACCAAAGTGTTGGGTTGCTGTGGGACAACCTGGGTGTAGACCTGGTGTTTGTGAGCTGCAGATATGTGTTGCCAGATTTAACTAAATATCTTTTCTATGGTATATTTTACTGTGCTCATAATCTTTTTTTGTACTACTGAATTGTCATAGGAAACAACGAATTTTTTTTAACGTGTTAAAAGCTTTGGCCAACTTTGGTGCTAACATTTGACTTCTCTTCCCTTTTCAGTATCAAGTTGGGCAACTTTATTCTGTGGCAGAAGCTAGCAAAAACGAAACAGGAGGTGGGGAAGGAATTCAGGTCTTGAAAAATGAGCCTTATGAACAGGATGGTGAGAAGGGACAATATACTCACAAAATTTATCATTTAAAGAGGTGAGAAAAGCCTTGATATACACTGTAGTTCCTTGGTATTGAGCAGTAAATGTTTAAAGGTGAGGGTGATGCCTTTCATTGTTTGCTATTCTGGGACACCTGTCCATGTTTTCCTGCCACTTTGTAATTTGCTGAATTGTGTGTGAGTGCTGTAATGAGTGGGAAAATGTGAAGTACGGTGGATTTTAAATATTTGGGCTACTTGTTTGGGGCAGCTGAAAGAATTGTGTTTGCTTGCTCTAGACAGGAATCAGAGATGAGTGGGACATAAAGTCCCTGCTGCAGGTCAGGAGCTGCTTGCCAGGGAGCTGCAGGTGAGGGCTCTGTGCAGTGCTCTGCCTCAGCAGGTGTCTTTGCTGCTCTGCAGGAGGAAGGAGAGCACAGCTTTCATCGTGATCACACAGCTCACTCTCAATTACCTTATTATTACCTTTCTCATTTTTTTCTTAATTACCTCATGATCAGGAATGTGTTTGAAGTTCCTGTGTATTTCACTGCAGATGACAACGTACATCATAATCCCCCAAATGCTTGGGTAGAATGTGACTTTCTTGTTGGAGTAGAAGAAACCAATGAGGAATTTCAGCTGGCAGGATTTTAAACACGTTGTCCATGTTTGTTTTCCCAGTAAAGTCCCTGGGTTTGTAAGGATGATTGCTCCAGAAGGCTCCCTGGTGTTTCATGAGAAGGCCTGGAATGCATATCCCTACTGTAGAACAAGTAAGTCTCCCCCATGTGTATTCTCTTGTTGGTGTTGTTATATGTGAGACTTTTCAGAAAATATTGTATCTAACAATGCAATGTTTTCTTTTCCTTTTCATTGCACGTGTTTCCAACGACACCAGTTGTGACAGTGAGTATTTGAAATCCTTCCAGTCATATATTGGGTTTATTTGAGATATATTTTGTCTGTTACTACCACTACAATTGTCTGGCTCCAGCCTCTCACGTGTGCCTTGCTGGGACTCCTGGTGTAGAGCTCCCTGTTACTTTATTTGTCTGCATGTGGCTCTAATTAGAACTGTAATTTGTCAGAGAAATTATTTCATTTTCTACATTTTCTTTTATGCCTTTAATTACCATTACAGATGCATAATGTCTGTCCTGGTAAGACATAATGCTGAAAAAAGTGGGAGGGGAAAAGCAACATATCAGGGAGTTCCACACTCCTGAATGCAGGAAGAGCAGTGAAATGGAATCAGTCCCTGCCTATCTGAGATGGCATTGCTGTAAAGTGAATTCCTGCCTCAGTCAGAATGGAGTAACTGGGAATCTGAATGGATCAGCACAGATCAGGATTTTGGTTTGTTTCTTTTAAGATGCATGGGAGGCAAATCTTTAAGATTTTAATGCCATTTTACATGCTTTGGTGACCTGTTTAATAAAAACCTAAAAGTTAAATGTTAAACTGCTTTATCTGCTCCCTTGCAAACATGGTTTAGATTGTTACCAGGTGGATGTGACACAAGGAGTAAGAAGGGAGTTTGAACTGTTGAGCTTGACTCATCATGATACCTGTGCACAGAGGTGTGTGCCCTCTGAATTCTGGAATCAGCAGGGCTCTGTCACTGTCTTCAGATGTGGTGGCAACTGGACCATTATGATCCAGCTTTCTGATTGTAATTGTGCTGTACAGTAACATTTAACTGCAGGATTAAGAATTTGGAAATTACTTGAACATAGAGGTAAAGATCTTCAGGGTTGAGGGAGCAGGACAGCAAATGGCAGGGTTATTTCTATTGGTGTGCACAGGTAGAGCTGGATTTCTTAAACATGAATGGTTTTATTTAGTACTCACTGCTCTAGTTTAAGATTATCATGTATCTATTTCTGTGTGTAGGTAAGGGGACTGTTTCTCTGGTAATTTAAGTAGATTGTGTTGCTAGTCAGGCATTAGTAGTGGTTTGTATGTAGATAACATTTATCTAAACTTGGAGCAGAGAGGTATAATCAGACTGGTACTTTTTGCTTTTAATTCTTACAGAATGAATACATGAAAGATGACTTCTTCATAAAAATTGAGACCTGGCATAAACCAGATTTGGGAACAACAGAGAACGTGAGTTGGGGTTTGGATACCAAGCCTTAATGCAATTGTACAGTTAGTACAGATAAAGTACTTTATACCTGGTAATGGTGGATAATTGCTGCATAAAGTCAATGCCTGACCAGTGAGTAAAGCAAAAGCATTTTTCAGGTCTTTGCAAGGTGGTCAAGCTGTCTCATAGAAGATCCAAGGACAGGAGAAAGAGTTTGGTTTTTATGTTTAGAGGTCAATCCAGATGCTTAATTCTCATGCAAATATTTAAATACCTTTTCAGCAAGTCCTTTTTTTATTTCATATTCTTTTACCTTAGACATGCTACTGATGGTTAGGCTGACAAGTTTATTTGAAAACGGATTTCACAAGACCACTGGAGTTGATCTGTGTACACTCTGTAGTTACATATTGAAGCTGCCTCTGTAAATTGTCCCAGCTGGTGATGTTCTTGTTTTCCTCCCCAGACAGTCAATTTGGTTCACATGCCATTTCAGGAAAATTTTGATCTTCAGTGACAAACATTTATAAAGCATCCAGAGAGGAGTAGTTGTCAGTCTGTTTCCAGTGCTTGGGTGAGCTGTAGCTCTGGGTGTGCTACACAGAAAGGAGATTGTTCTTGGACAACAAGAACTGAGTTTAGGTGTGCTGAACAGACCACAGGTCTGGAGCTGATTCCTTCCTCAGACTTTACACACGCTCAGACTAGACCTGGTCCACCTTCAAGGCAGTCCTGTGATTCAGGGAGCTCAAGAGATCAGTCAGATTATTGAAATCTGCATATTTGCATTTGGAATTTTTACAACTTCTTTCTATATCAAAAAGTTGGTGCAGATTATGGAATAGGTAATGGTTCTAATTAGAGCTTGATTTCATTAGCTCTAGCAAATGTGACAGATGAATAGAGGTTAATCTTAAATCCAGGTTTCCTGAATGCACAAAAAGTGAAGGCTTTGTGCTGGTTTAAAATTGATAAGTGAATGAATTAAACTGTCATTGTGGAGATCATTCCCTTTGAGAATGGCAGAGGAAGAAAGGGTGGGTTTGGAGATTGCTGCCTTTACAGCATCCTGAAAAACTCCCTGGCACACACATGTACTGCACAAGGTGCATCTCTGTGTGATTCCCAGCATGGGAATCATTCCTTCTTTTTTTTTTTTTTTTTTTTTTTGCAGGTTCACAATTTAGATCCAAACACATGGAAGAGTGTTGAGGTTGTCCATATTGACATTGCAGATAGAACTCAAGTAGAACCAGGAGTAAGTAAATGTTCTGCTCTTGGGATTGGGATGTAGCATGCAGCTGCTTCCACTTGTGTTTTGTGTTGATAGTGAATAAGCCAAAACAGTGTGGATTTCACCAACAGAGACATGAAAAGTGTCTTGAACAGAATCATTCATTTATGTGCCTGCCTTACTTCTTTGGTTTTACTGATGATTCTCTCTGCACATCTGGATCTGCTGGGGCTGTTGTCTCATTTGTAACACCTGGACTGTTGGACGTGTAATATTTTTTGGACAGGAGGGAGATGGTGGGCACTAATATGAAGAGTGCACAGTAAATGTGGTTGTCTTGGTTTTGTGCAAGGAGATGTTCTTTAAACTGTTCAACTGTTATTTTCTGAAAGTAGGTACTTGGATAGCCTGCATTCTGGGGAGAGGGCTTCTTTGAGGAAGTCCTTGGAAATATTTTCAGTACATTATCCTCTTTTTTCTTTCTTATATTTGACCTACAGAGTATCAAAACTGAGTGCAGAGTGGTTTCATCCAGAGTCTTAAGTCTTTTCTGATGTTTCTACATTTCTGTTTCCTTTTTATTAACTTCTAACACCATTTCCATTTTAGCAAATACTGTGAGCAGATATTTTCAGATTCAAACTCACAGTATAGCCCATTCTTGTGTAAGAGCACTTGGGATTCATTTTCACCATGTGATTCAAGTTTTTATTTCTGTTTCATCTCCCAGAAGCTCAGTTTTGCAAAGTCCTGACTTCATTAACCAAAGCCTGGCTTTGTGCTTGAATGCTTAGCAGATACTGGTAACTCTGAATTATCTGCAGACTGACACCCTTGCTGTTTACCTCTTTTCCCCTTCTGGGATTAGACATCAGGAATTCTCTGGGACTCACACTTGGAGTCTCTTCTGCTAGGAAAGTCTGCAGTTTCTGGCCTTTGTCTTTTCTCTCTTCACTTCTAGGACTTCAGGAGAGACACTTTCTATTTAAGCTGATATCTTTATCAAGTTTAGGTAATGGAAATGGAAATTTTTTTTTTCTTGGAAATTGAGCTACATCATAACAAAGTTGCCAAGATTGACATGCTGGCTTTGAGCCTTCAGAGGAGGCTGGTGGTCTTGGAAAGTAAATGTCCCAGACAAAAGCATCACCTGTTTTTCCTGTGTTCTCTTTGTCCAGATGTTCTTTTCCTGCAGTTTCTTCACCTTTGTTCAGTGATATTCAAGCAGTCACCAGTTCACTCTGTGGGGTAATGTCTGAAATCACATGCTTTGTATGGTTTTGGATTTTTTTGATGCTTGTTTGGGAATTATCATTTGAAGTGATCATTTTGGTGAGTTTTTTTTATCTGCTCCATTTTTTAGGGAAAAGGAATAGTCAGTGTTCCCAAAGGGGAGTTTCATTTGTACATTTATCTTCTCAAACATAGTTTTACCTGGAAAAGCAGCTCAAATGTACAACCTTGGGTAACAGTAGAACTGAAAGAATGGAGCTACACCTATAAAATCCAGCAATGCTGAAGAAGTTTTCATATCTTCAAGATGTGTCCTTTTGTTCTGTGAATGAACCTCCTGTGGTACAGCAGTTACTTTAGTTCAGAGCTACAGTCAGCATAAATATGGAAATACAAATTTCTTTAAGCTACTAATGACATGCTTTTGCTGACTTGTGCTCATTTAAGTATGTATAGAAATAATTTGGGTGACATCTTTGACTTTCTTTAGATATACATTTAACCCTGCCTTCTCTTAATCATCTCCAGCATGCAGTCTGTGTCACTTCATGTTGTTTGTATATAAAAGTGACTTCCCAGGAGAGAAAGACTTTTTAAAATGTAAGCAAAAATGAACACTCGATTAACATCAGAAGAGGCTGTGGTTTTGGAAACAATTTGTAGAAAAGTAGAGCGTAGTGAAAACAAATTGAAATCAGGATTATAGCTATTTTTGTACCATGAAGACATTAAATGTCTTGTTTAGGTCAGAGTGGATCTTTATTAAATTACTTGAAAGGAAGTTCTAAAACTACAGTTTTGTACAAATCAGTCAGATCATACGTGCTTTAAGAGTTTGGATTTCTGTGTGCTATCCCTTGTTCTACAGGTTGAGGAAATACATTGGAATACAGGAATTGGGTCTTCTGTAGTCTGTAAGGAAGTGTTAAAAGATTCTTGAGTTACAGAGCTTAATAGGTGGATCTCTCCCATTTCAGATTTAATTTATCACATGATAGGCAGCTAAACAACTCCACGTTATTAGTGCTGAACCTTGGAATCATCATGCAATGACACATCCCATGGGACAGCTTATCTATCTATAAATATGATATGCTTTTAGTTTTTTGCCCCTCTTTTCATCCTGTCCTGGGTGTTTATAAATACTCATCTCTTCCAGTTTCATTCCTGGAGACCTTTAACTTCTCATTCTGGGCATGGCACCACGATGTGTGTCCATGATAACCAGGCTGCTTTCATTCCTCATTTGAACCTTGGCATTCTTTCAAAGGTGATTTCAGGCTATGGTTCCCCTGATAGCTGTGCTGTAGCTGCAGGACTCTTCAGGAGATGGGAAGGATTGCAAGACCTTTTTTATTAAAAGCCATTTAGCTAAACCTGCCTAAAACACACTGTGTGTCAGTGCAGTGTACAGTAGTGTGTGTGACCTTTTCAGTTAGAAGACATGGGAATCATGCACTGAGCTGGGAGTGTGACATACGTGGATAAACCCAAATTTGGTCTTCTGCTGTGCTGTGAATGAGCACTCACAGAGCTGTGGATGATGTTGGAGGGAAGTGCTGGTAGGTGTTTCCTTCTACAGAGACTGCATGTGAGTTTTTTGCTCAATAACACCAGTAGTATGTACATTCTCTTGCTTAAAAGACGAATGCAATACTGAGCTGGAAAGCCAGAATTTGCATCTACCTGCCTAGTTAGTGTGATGCCACTCCACGTTCAGTTCCATTTTCATGGATTTGCAGATCAGGCATCAGACTTGTATAATTTTCATGTTAAATCCTAAAAGTTTTCCTAAAATCATTCTATCTTGTATATATGCTTTGAACTTTTATACCACTTGATAGTGAACTGTGAGTTCTCAGGAGCACTGTTACCACTCTGAGCAGGTCTAAAGACTGAGAATGAGAATTGTAAAGCAATGCCCAGATTCTGGGTTTGTTGTGATTTTACTTTAATTGTATGTAGTTCACGGTCTCTCTCAATCATTCTTTACAATAGATGGTTGCATTCATGCAGAAACTGCCTGTGAAATGATATTTGTGTATTTCTTTGAAATGGTTTTGCTCCTCTGTCCTATGCTGCTGCAGGCTGATGTTTGCCTGTCTCGCTTTCCAGAGGGCTTCGGGGGTTTGAGCTGTAGTATTTGCTCCAGCAGCTGCCTGTTTTTCTTCCTAAGAAGGACTTGTTGTTGTCAGGAGTTAAGCTCTTGCTGCACAGATATTTTTCTTAAACTCTGCAAAGAACTGCTGTTTATTTGTACTTTGGCTGTAATCCAGTCTTCTTCCCTGCATGCTGGTAGGGTTTGTGTGTAGAGAAGAGTTCCTACAATGCTCTCCTGTCCATCTAGGATTTAGTCTATAAAGAGTTTTTCCTGTCCTTAACAGGACTTGGGTTACCTGAGTTTTAAAGGGTCTTGGTTCAAAGCTTCTGTCTCTAGAGTAGAAAACTTTACCGTGGCTCATCTATTTTCTTGGAATTTCTGTTTCCACACCTACATTTTACTCCCAGTCAACATTTTCTTCCCCAGTGTTTCCAGTTGTGGTTATTTTTATGTGGGTCTTAAATGCAGGAGCACAGTTTTTTTTACCAGTGTCCCTATGCAGTGGGGGAGGTAGGATGGCAGGTAACAGCATCGTATGGACTTGTGTCCCTGGGGTATCCAGACAAATCATTCCACTCCATAAACCAGGCAGATCAGGGCTGCACATGTAGCTGAGTTTAAATCCCTCATGCCCCACACCACTCCAGTGAGCTCTGCCTTGGCAGGATGTTCACACAATGAAAGTAATTCAGGGTTGTCTCAATGCAGTACCTGGTTTTATTTAACTGGCACTAAGATGTGGGATTCTTGTGGTTTTGTTTGGCACATTGCTGCCCCAAACCAGCAGCAGTTCTGCCAGCAATTAGTTACATAGAGCAAAATTGTTTATCCATTGCTATAGGTTGATCCACTTCATTGTCTTCCATTCAGTGGTTGAGTGAATTTTTTAAAAGGCATCATGATCAGTAACTTTAAACATTCAGTGTATTTCTGTAAAAATATTCTGCTGTAGTACTTGCATAGGTATCTTAAAGGTGATTTAAATGTAAAGAGGATGACTCTTTTTCCACACAAGGATTATTTTAAAAAAAATCTTAAAAAGTGTATCATATTGAGACTCCAGGACAATGCAGAACCTGAGGATTCCAATGGGTTGCAGCTGTCCTCTCCCACAGCATTTGGAAATAAATTCTGAGGAGTCAGTCTCAGACACAGCCAGTGGCTCTGGCTCAGTGCTGTGCTCAGTGCAGCAGGAAGGGAGTCAGGGCTGGGTATTGTGTGCTGCTGTGTATTTGCTCTTTGTGATTTCTGTGGAAAGGACATGTGCTTTATTACAGTAAAATCATAAATAAATGGGTTTTACTAAAATTCAGATGACAAATATGGCTTGTAGTCTTTCTGCAATTATAATAATTCAAAACTTTAAATGTTTAGGTGTTGCTGTGCAGTGCTCATACTGGTTCTCCAGGCTGTCCTCTGAGGCAGGGGAAGGGTTGTGGAGCACCATGGCAGCCCCTGCTGAGGTTGGCTGACTGTAGTGTGGGTTCTTCAAACTAGAATATTGTTTCAGCTTAGAGGGAGAACTAGAAGAGACTCCTGATTTGTGAAAGTTTGTAAAACTTTGATGAGCAGTGGGATTGAAATGTCTTTACTCAACTGGCTGCTTCTAGGAAATATCTGCTCAATTCCTAAAGAATATGTCTGAGTCCTCAATATGGAAGTTTGTCTGAACACCTAGTAATGGTTTTTTTAGATACATTAGGGTTTCTTCAGCCTGTTTTAATATGCAGTGTAGGTTGGTGTGTTAAAAGAACTGGGAACAATGAGAGAAAACTGGGGAGAAGAAAGTAAAACAGCGATGTTCTGTAAGTAAAATTGGATTCCTCTGAGAGAGCTTTCTGGATTTTTCAGCTCCATTTGGCTTGCAGTAGGTTTTTGTAAATGTCAGAATGTTTGTGAAAGCATTAACAGTTAATATGTGTAGCCTTGCTCTGTGGATTCAGAATTTTAGTCTAGAAGTGGCCTTTGTTCCTCTGTGCTGATGGAAGAACCTGGAGCTGAAAACTGACATGGTCTTCAGCAGCCAGGAACTGCTTCTCTTGGAAGTGTTTTTTTTCTTCTTGGAGGTGTTTCTTTCACTCCATGTTCTGCAGATTTTGTTCTTACTGAAACTTCATTTAAAAATGAGATCTTAAACTCTGCCAAACTTTCTGGGCCTTTTCTGTAGCACCTACCAAGCATTTATTCTGCTTTGGAGTAACTCAGATTTTTACAGTTGGGTTGTGTGGGTGTAATGGTAATTTTGGATAAATGTTTTTCATACACAGTATAAACCTTACTTGTTTTCACTGAGCCCAGAGTTTTTAATCCTTCCCTAGTTTCTGTGGCAGCATCTTTACCAAATAATCATTTTCATTCCCCTTATCAGTAAAATTTAGTAAATCCATCTGTTGGAAGCATTTGTCCCTTTCAGTATCCATTGGCTTTCCCCCCATGCACAGGGGGTGAGCAGAGCTGTCCATGGTGAGGCTCTGCCCCTGGCTCAGGCTGGGATCTCAGAGCTTCTGATTGCACAGGGGAGTTGCTTCTGGCCCTCTTCCCTCCTGTTCTGCCTCCCCAGCAGTGAACATGTGTTGCAGCCTGAAAAGCATTAGCGTGCTGGTTGCTGAATTACTGCCTTCTCCTCCCCTCAGGGGTCACAGACCCAGTGGGACAGTGCAGATGTTACTGTGTGCACAGCACAGGGCAGCTCTGGCCTGGAGCAGCCCTGGAGAGCTGTCCTATTGGGAGCAGCTGTGCTGCACCCATCCTGCTCCAGAGCTCTCAGGAAATCGTTTTGGCAGCCATGGGCAGAAGCTTAACACAGTGGGATATTGAATCTGGTGGTGTTTTCTGACTCTCAGAGTGTTTTATGTTACAGGACTACAAAGCTGATGAAGATCCTGCATTATTCCAGTCAGTTAAGACGAAGAGAGGACCTCTGGGGCCAAACTGGAAGGTACTAGGAACTGTTGTTCCAGCCTTATGAAGTCTTTATCAGCAGAAGAACCAAGTTCATGATTGCTTCAGTATCAGGCTCAACTCCAGTTGAAGAACACATTTCCTGTGGCTCAGCACATGCCCCGTGTGACACCCCAGTGACACTCCAACAGCAGCACAGAGCTCGCCAGTACCCTCTGCCAGCCACCAGAATCTGTCCCAGGAGGGAATGGGCTCTGTGTGTGTCACACCAGAGATCCCCACAGGAACTGAGCAGCCCTGGAGTGAATCACAGGGAGTCTGTGAGGAACAGCCCCGAGTTACTGATTAGAATGTTGTTTTTCTGTAACAATGCTTGGAATTATATTTTGTTATCATAACAACATAGTTACATTTAATTATTTTACTATAAATTAATGCTATTATTTATCATTCTAATGCACTAATCAGAATTATAATTTCTAATAATTAAACTTCTAAAGTATTAAAACTTCTTTTCTATTATCCCAAACAGAAGGAGTTAGCAACTGATGAGGAGTGCCCCAAAATGTGTGCTTACAAATTGGTGACCATCAAATTTAAGTGGTGGGGACTGCAGAACAAAGTTGAAAACTTTATACAAAAGGTGAGTGCTTCTGCCTTGAGGAGGCTGTGTTGATGTGGGGGTTTGAGCAGGAACAGCAGTGCAGTTTCCTGTTGCTCACAGACAGGCAATTCCTGTCCATTTCCCCAGCCAGTCAGACCATTTGTGTCTTGGTTTGCTGCAAGTGGGGCTTCAGTGGTAGTACCAGAACAATTCTCTAGGGAAAAAAAGCAAAGTCTTCAGGTACTGGCTGGTCTGGTTTGGCTGCTGCCACCTTGGAGCTGGAACAGATTTTAAAAACATTCTTCATAATTCTCAAGTAATGTGAGTTGCTGAACTTCCTTGAAAATTGAAGTGAAATTTGTTCATTTTTTTCCATGTTAAAGCATTTGAGAGGTGAGATGAATTTAAATTGGATCCAGGGGTGTGAGGGGGTGGTTGAACCTGTAGCAGTGTGAAGCAGCACTCACCTGAAGATTTTAACTCTTCAAACTGAGCAGCTGCTATCACTTCACCAGCCTTTAGCAAGTCCTACCTGTGATCTAATGCTTGTTTATCTTCTTAAAGCAAGAAAAAAGGATATTTACCAACTTCCACCGCCAGCTGTTCTGTTGGATTGACAAGTGGATTGAGCTGACTATGGAGGACATCAGGAGAATGGAGGATGAAACCCAGAAGGAGCTGGAAGCGGTAAGAAAGCTTTCTTATGCTTCTACCTGCAGATTTATCTGTGCAGAACCTGAGGCAGGTTGTGTGGTGTCCATGCCTCTGTGTGTGTTTGATCAATTGCTGATGAGCATTGTGGCCCCTTGAGTGCAGCCCCATGTGCTTCAAGCTCCTGCATTCTGTGCTGCCAGGCTGGGAGTGGATGTAAGGTAGGTACCTGTGATGTCAGTACATGCAGGATGCCTGCCCTGACTATCTCTGTGTTTATGGCACCACACCCACTGCACAAAGTCCCATTCAGGGCCCTTTTGCCACTTGTTGGTTGGAGCTCAAAGCTGTCGCTGTCCCCTTCCATCACGTGTCTTGCTTTGTTTCATTTCTAGTCATCACTAGATCTGATTACTTTCTCTCTTCAAGCATGTTTTCAAGCAAGTTTGTGTCAAGTGTCAGCTGTTCCACTTCTGATTAGCATCCCAAACCAAAGTTTTACTTCCAAAAAAGAAAGTCAGTAAAATTAGCTGAGATTATGTCAGTTTTCCTGCTTTAGTGGCTGTGAGGACCAAATCTGTGTGGCCTAACATGTTGTGGGCTGATGTCTGGGAGAAAGATCAGATTTAGGGCACTGTCACTGCTCTTTCCATTCAGAGGTTAGAGGACCACCATAGGCTGGGAAGGAAGCCTTCCTTCTTCTGTAGAATCTTTCTAGAACATGACTTTCGACATGAACCTCTCCCATGTTAAATCCCACTGGTTTTTTGCAGTTCTTGGTTTTGCAGTAGTATTTCCTTCCTGTTCTGACAATTGCTTCATGCCCCAAACCCAGTCAGGTTACCCAGACAGATCCAAGGTCTTGGTTCTTCCAAGACACAGTGTGTCTTCAGCTACAACTTGCTTTTTTGCGTGGTTTGACCCATTCCAAACACCTCTAACCTGTTTGCCCGAGGTTTCAGAGCAGCTGTGGACAGGGGCCCTGTGACACATTCTGTGGTCAGTGCCTGGTGCATCTTTGCTGTTGCTGCCAAACCAGCTGCAGCTCCTCCCTCTCTACTTGTGCTCTCCAGGGACTTTCCAAACAGTGTGGAACAGCCTGTGTTGTGTAGGGATGTTTCCTGGATTTGGAAGAAGTGTTTCTTCACAGTCCTGTGGTGGTAGCACCAAGTGTTCTTTTCCCATAAGCTGAAGGGTTTTGTGTCAGCAGCCTCAGAATACTCTTTGGACAAGGTTGGTGTTTGCTCACTCTTGCAGACCTTGTGCTCTCTCATGGGCATTTGGGTATTTCTGGAAGTTGTTCTCTCAAATCACAGGGGTTTCTTCTTGAATTCTAATTTGTGCCTAATAGAGCTACCTGTTCCCAGGTGCCTATGAAGGAGGAAGCATAACAGCTGTCCTCTCTAAACTGATTTGAGCCAGAAGGGTTCCCTTTTGCACATCCATAGTTCTTCATTTGGACTGAAACAGATTTTATCCAGTTTCCCTGAGCAAGCATAGTGGCAGTGAGGAGTGCACACCAGAGGTGTGCTGGAGAGAGGCAGCAGAACCTGATGCACCTGTGTGCCTGATGAAATTGTTCCTTTGTGTCTCTGTAGACTGTGGATATTTTGTTTCACATTTCTCACTGGTAAGTAGCTCCTTTTAAATATTTTTTTTCAGAATATTTGCTGTTCTTTTAGTTCTTACCTTAAGCCAAACCCAGATCTCATGTCTCTGGGTTTAACATTTATCCTCATTCTTAAAAATCAAATATATTTGCTTAGTATTTTCTCCTTTTGCAAAGGCAAATTGTTTTTTGCAAATAGCTTGTTGTGTAAGATGTTAGTGTCAGGAATTTGTGTATTGTTGAAAAAGTTGGGTTGTTTTGTTTTTTGGTTTGTTTGTTTGTTTTTTTTTTTTCACAAGAGAAATGTGTTGATTTTACACTAACCCTGATTTCTGTGGATATTGTGAAACGTGAGAGAAGTGGGGACCTACTATCTTGGAGATTTTTCAATTGTTGCAAGAGGCATATCTACAAACACCTATAAATTATGTAATCTCAATGGATTTGTGGTGCAGTGCGTTATTGGACAACCTAAGGGCAAAAATGTCACTGCCAAATAATATGAATGCTAGTTTTATCTAAAATAATTTGTCATCTTCTTTCATATTCAACCACTCCATCCATTGTGCTCACCAGTAACTGCCATTACATCCCCAGTACACCACAAAGTGTGTTTATGGCCAGGACCTCTGGGAAGCGAGTGCTCAGGGATGAGGTGCTCAGTGTGACACAGATATGTCCATGCCCCTGTCCCTGCAGAGTGGTCAGGAATGGACAGGGCTGCCCTAGGCAGTTCTGTGAAGCTGAGAGCCAAACCAGGCACCAAGCAGGGCTGGCAGTGCATGTTATTTCCCACACAGTGTCCTGGTACTCTTCCCCTTCTCATGAACACCCTTTCTTCCTTCCGCTCTAAGCTGATCTTTCTCTGGATTCTGTGCACATTCCAGTTCTTTTGTTGCTCCTGTGCTTCATCTTCAGTCGGTTTTTATAGTCAGGATCTCTGCTTTTGTTACTTTCTGTTACTCTCTGAATCCTCATCAGTGTTCTTCCAGAGTTCCTCTATCCCAGTCCATCTTTTTCTCACTATTTATGTTTCACTTGGTGGATTCTGTCTCTGGCTGCTGGAGATGAGAAGCACCTCTGCTCCATGAAACATGCATCAGCTCATCAGTGCAAAGTAGGAAAGCATCTGGTCCAGCCAAAGCCCTGTGAGCAACCTCTCTTATGCCTGTGTGAGGGTAGAGATGCCACACTGGGAATCCTGAGCAGTGATTCCATGCTGGAGCATTGTGGGCTTGGTAAAAATTCAAGCAGCATTGTTTACAGCTGCTCTCCAGTTCCCAGGTCTCCTTGCCAAAAAGAAATACCATACCATGGCCAAACCCCCAGAGCTAGAGCTGGTCCTGGCCCTGCAGGTCATTCCTTCTCTCATACTAACCACGGTGTGGCAGGTTCTGTGTGTGGAGCTCACGTTTTATTTCACTTCAGATGCGTAAGAAGGGTTCCGTTCGAGGCACTTTGGCTGCGGACGTCTAGAGGAGTTCTCTGTAGGTTCTGAGGCAAAGCGAGCTGTGTAAGTCAACTGCTGGATGGAAAAGGAGAAGAGGGATTAATGTTCTTTTGGATGGGGATTGCTAGCAGAAATCATCTTAATGTCCACATAACCCATGTGGGCCTTGCCTTTCTCCTGCTCGGTAGTGGTGTGGTGGTCAGCAGGTGGGACTGAGCCATGGTGCCCAGGACACACCAGATGGGCACAGTTGCAGGCACTTGGGCTGGGGGCAGAATTCCTGCAGTGTTGGCCACCTGCCCTGGTGCCTGATGCTCACCCAGTGCAGACACCCGAGGCGTGGGATGTGCTCCTGTCGTGGCGATGGCGCTGAGCCCTGGCGCCCGCCCCTTCTGGGCACCAGTCAGACACACCAGCATCGATTTGCTGCACACCCAGCAGCAAAGTGATCTGGGGACTTGGTCCATGTCACTTAGGGAAACTGGAGCATCACTTTCCAACCACATTCAATTCTTGAAATCCAGTGCCACGTGGTCTTCATAGACACAAAACTGTGTCAGAACCGTTACTGCAGGAGCAGGTTCTCCAGGAGTTACAGGCCCTTGATGCTTGTGCCCAGCACTTGGGTGCTGCTGTTCCTCACAGGGACTGTTATAACATCCCAGCCCAAGGGTGCCACATCACTGATCTGTGTGGGCTCCCCAGTGAAGGGAGCTGCTCCCACCCCTGGGGGCAGGTCCTACCCAAGGGCAGCTCCCACTGAGATTCCCTCAGGAGCCGGCATTGCTTTGATGTGACTCTCGGTCCCGCTGGTGTTCTGAGACCCTGTCCTGCCTTTCCCTGGAGATAATCTCCCCTGCCTGTTTGGAACTCTGTCTGGAGAAGCTGCTAATGCAGAAACTGTGCTTCCTCTCTCCACAGCTGCGTAACCAAGGCCAAGTGAGAGGAACGAGTGCTGCCAATGACGAGTGACGCCGGACGGACGCCGATGCTGGATCTTGGCTGTGTGTGTGGGTGCATGACTCTGTATATAACTACACACACACATGCAGACAGAAGGGGTGGTTACAGTGTCTCTGGGTGCTATACCTGTCCTAGCAAAGATTCCAAGGAAACTGCTTTCATTATGTATACCCCAAGCAAATAAAAAAATCAACTGAGTAGTGTCATTTAAAGGATGAATTTTGCTAACTGGTATGTTCATGAATGTCAATACTGGACCAATTTCTGCCCTACTTGTTTTCTCTCCTGTCCAAGTCACTCTGCTCTAACTGGCCCATCTCTCAAACAAGTTAATTTCAGTTTTATGTCTTCCCTATGTGGTGAGTTTTTGGAATAGGAACAATGAATGTATTTATAGCTATTTATTTCTGGATTGTCATTATCCTCTAGTCAAATCAGAAAAAAATTTCTGTTAGTGGAAATTGGAAGACTTTTACTGTTGAATAAGTTTAACCCAAACTTTACCCACTCACTGATTTAAAAGAAAAAGAAATAATGTTTTATTGGACTTTTGTACATTGAAATGCTAACAGTTTTCTTCATTAAAATTGGCAAGATTAAGGAAAAATGGCTTGTGATTTATAAAGTAATTTGCAATCTGAAATTTTCCAGAAGCTGCTTTTTAGACAAGTACACTGCCAGTACCTGTAGAGCATTTTCCAGTGTATCTTAGGCTGGGCAGTGAGGACAGGGACAGCCCTTCCCTCCAGGAATATTCCTGCCAGTGCAGTGGCTGTTTTCCAGAGCTTCCCTTTGGAACCCATGCAAGCAGTCTGGATTTCACACACAGCAGTGAAATATAATTGTGATTTTAGCTGTTTTCATGTTGGAAATACACTTTGGGAGATGTAGACTTTCAGATATGATGACAGTTTCTGTTGTAGCCCCTGACATGTTTCCCTGCTGTCTGTGAGGGGCTGATGTGTGAGCCCCTGGGATAACAAATGCCTCCTGTAGGAAAACTCCATAGGGAAAAGGTCTTCAGTATGTTTAAGGAACTATTCAGAGCACATAACAGGGGCATATTATCCTAATGCTTGTTAGATCAAAGAAAAAGTATTTTAAAAGCACTAGTTAGATAAAGATCTATTAATGCCTGGTTTCCTTCCAGCACCCTTGGTAGGGGAAGCCTTGCCTGACTTCCCAGGAGGGATCTGATTTCTGTTACCATCAGTGACAAAACATTCCTGCACTGGCAGCATGGGCCAGGTGTGCTGTGCACCTTGTCCTGGTGCTGAGCATGCTGGCACTGCCACAGCTGCCTGGCTCTGGTGCTGGTGCCTCACCTGTGCACTGCACCCACCCACCCTCCAGCCCCACAGTAATTTGTTTTGTTTCCTTTCTGGGTTAGTTCAGTGGTTGTTTGTCCTGTACCCACCAGGAGGTTGGGTTGGTAGAGGCAGAGATGTGGCACACACACAAAGGTCATTGAAGTACCCCTGGAACCCAAGGGCTCAGGTTTCCCCAGTGCTGGAGTTGGTGTCCTGCCATTGTTAACGTGGTGCAACACAGAGGGAAAGGGGCCCTGTGACTTCCATGGATTTGGACTAGTTGTGAAAATTTGAGAGAATCTTGTAGTGAATGTACAATGTTTAGTTTCCTTTGGCAGTCTCTGGTGTGACTGACAGTAAAGCAGGCAATGAAATTTAATTAAATAAATTTGGTCATAAAAAGCTCTGTCTCTTATCTCAGGCACTCACATTTTGCTCTTGAGCTGGTGTTTGGGGTCCCAAAGGCTGCTCTCACCTGGGTGCTCTGGGGCTGGGTTTGGTTTGGGATTTCAGGCTGAGCAGCACCTGGAACCTGAATGCTCCTGAGCAGGGAGGACTCTGCTGTGGCTCCTGACTGGGAGATGCTGGGCTGGCAGAGGTGGCACCGGGCAGGAGGAGGGGGCTGCAGGTGGGAGGTGCCTCCCACGGAGCACCAGAGGTGCTGAGGGGCATCGGGGTGTCCCTCCCTGGCTGGTCCCATCCCTGGGGCTGGGTGAGCTGCACTCTGTGCTGGCTCTGGGGCAGAGTTCTGCCTGCTCAGGTTGTGCAATCACCTGCTGCTAATGGAGGCTCCTTTGGTAAATGCAGAATTGAATTCTGTCTTTACTACCCGCTTGTTTTGCTTCCAGATGGTGAACCAACAGGAAGCAGGGGAAGTGTAACGTAGTTTTGATATAATGGATATGTAAACGTGATAGTTATTCACTGCAATAGACTGCTGTGAACCATATTCCAGCAGTAACCTTTGAAATCCATCACTTGGCTGCACACAAGTCTGATCTAAAGGGAAGTTGTGAGGAATTTGCTTTTTTTTCTGGAGGATTTTTAATCACTGAAAAGAAAGGGGAATGATTTCTGTCTTTTGTCTTTACATGTAGACTGAGAAATGTCAGGAAAAAAAATCTGCTGAGATTTTGGGACTTTTAGGATATTCCACCCTCAGGCCTTTCTAAATAATCTCTGAGCAATCTGAAAATGTCCTGTAACACAACTTACTCTGCATTTCCAAGCCTCAGTCTATTCAGCCATGTTTAGGAGCCACATCACGTCCTTGAAATGGTGCTGTTTTATGGCAAAATGTGAAGCATGAGGCTATTGCTGTGGCTTTTATTCAGTTCATACAATTTGGGAGTCCTCTCCATTGAATTGTGTCTTGATAGAGTCATTGGGAGAAGATTTTCTTTGAAGTTTTGTAACTTTTAATTAAAGACTTTCTGCTTGCTTGAATTGATATGGAAAATGAATTTTAATCAACAGCATATAATTGTCAGGAAGCAGAGATTATCCAGAGTGATGGCTGCAGACATTTTATTCCTGGGAGCCTCTTCTTCTCCTTGTTGCCTGCTGTGGGCAGAATTCAGCGTGCAAACCCCACCACAAACAAAGTTCTGGCACGCACAGTAGTTTTAAAGATTATAATGATAATGTGTCAAGCCCAGGTTTTGGAGGCAGATTTTCAATTGCTTCCACCTGAGGCATCACCTGCATAATGGGACTTAAGTGAAATCCCGTGTTGCTGTCCCTGTCTCCTCAGCAGTGGCTGTTTGAAGTCCCAGCCCCTGGCAGCAGAGCCAGGAGGGTGCCTGCTGTGAGGGGCTGTGGTTTCTTTGCAGCACACCTGCTGACAGAGTCCAGAGGTATTTCTGCCACTGCCCTGCGCCTTTTTTTGCTGGGTATGCTGGTACTTGTTGTGATCTTGTAGTCACTCTGTTCTGGTACTCTTTCCCCACTTTTGCTAGTTATGCTGTATTTATTCAAAACCTCTCAGCAGCCACCAGTGCAGCCCAAGATGTGCTTCTGTTACCCTTAGGGACAACACCTGCTGTCTGTGCTTCAGAGCAGCCTTGGATTTCTCTTTGCTGTAAGCACAGTAAGACTTAATTTAATTTTAAAACTTTATTCCTCAGGTTGGAGACATCTTTCTTTCCTGAACCCAATCTACCTTTATTCTTTAATTTTTCTCTCTAAAATTCCAGGGCTTTCTGGTTTAGAATTGCAAGTCCAAGGCGCACAAGAAATCCGAGGTATTTGTTGAGTCTGTACTTTATGGAGCTTCTCTAATCCCAACTAAAATCTCGATATGCTAATTTACCAAATTCCTGGTTTGTAAGCCTGGCTTTAGCACCCTCTAGAACAACATCTAATGCTGTTGCTCCTTTTGCAAAAGGGTCCGTCTCCCTTGTTTCTCCCACAGGGATGCAGTCCAAGGTAAATTAAAGGAATGTTATTATCAGGACTTCTGAAAAACCCAGTAGTCACTGGCTAAACTGTACCATAAAAAGAATCGAGCTACACCAACATGGGAAGTCCCTGGAAAAGGCTGGAAGCAAAATGACCATAATTGAAATCTGAAAGCAGCAACTTCATAAAGAAGTAAGCGGAGAGGCGGCTCTTTGTAAATGATGATCTAAAAAGTGTTCTGGGTTGTGAGACCTCATTTCAAATGTATTCATTAAATAATATTTGAATCATTTAACAGTTTGAACTCTACTGCACTGCTAATATCTTCAGGGGATTTTTTTTTTCCTTCGGTAACAAAGGTGCCTTTGTTCCCGCTCAGTGCTCGGGCTGTGCCTTGGATATTAGTTGGAAACCTGATCACCCGACATCACTCCGAGGCTGCGAGTACAATGTGAGTCGTCTGCAACCCGGATTAAATCAGGCCCTTTGTACAGATGCTGAGGGGCCGTGATGGTGGAGGAGCGATGGTTATGGGCAGCAGGAGATCGTTAACCCTTTGTGCCTCCGGGAGGGAGGTTTGGGGGAGGCTGCCGGCGAGGGGCAGGGGCAGCCGGGGCAGCTCTCTGGAGCAGCCAATACTGCCGGAGTAATTCCTGTTGGAAAGCAAATAATTCCTTACATGGGGCAGGTGAATCCATGCTGGTGGACCGGTGGTTCATTGCCTCGGGATGCCTCTTCATTACAGCGTGTGGGCAGGGGCACTTGATTTAAATTGGAAAAGTCAGGACTGGGAGCCGAGGTTCAGCAGTGGCTCAGGGACGCAGGTCATGCTGTTAAACCTTATGAAGTAACACGATAAACAATAAACACAAGAGCAGCTTTATTTGCCTGGTAACTTTGAGTCCCGGGCCCCTCGGTCACCCCAGGACGTGCAGGGTGCTCTGCAGCAGAGCCAGGGGGTCAGGGGCCGAGGGCAGGGAGCCCCGGCAGCGGAGCGTGTCCCCAGCCCTGACGGCCGGGACGGGACGGGACGGGACGGGAGGGACGGCAGCGCTCAGCAGGGAACGGTGAAATGCGGGGGATGCTCGGACACGCAACCCTGGCGGAGGTAGAAACCAACCTGGTCCCCAGTGAGTGACCTCCTGCGAAGCAGTGACTCCCAAACCCGCACCCAGTGGCCCTGCTGCTCCCAGCACTGTCCTGACAGGGAGGGGAGGGGAGGATGGGAACTGGGCGTGTGGCATCCCAGGGGGATGGCAGGATGAGGAGAGCAAGCACCAAGGCAAGTGCTCTCGTGAAGCTAATACTTAGGGGAAATTAAGTCATCAGGACTTTATAAAACACCCTCTGGCTCTCTCACAGTAATTCAATTTATAAGATGATGAAAAATGAATTAACTTTGGTGGTTTTCTGGCATCACCCACAGTGAGCCAGACTTTCCAGATGCTCCAAGATTGTTCCTGCTCCACCACACTTACATAAATTCCCACCTGGTTCAAGTTTAGGAAAACAGCAGAACAAAGTTGGTCACACAAGCTCCACCATTAAACACTGAGGAGAGTTAAACACCGATTAGCCATACAAAGAGGTGCCATTTTGTTATTTGTGTTTCACTGAGCTGTTTCAGGAAACATAAAATTTTTACTGCTCCAGTAGCCAAACTAATTCACTACTTCTGTCTATTTCTGTTGTGCTATATGTGTATATATATAGTGTTGTGTATATATAAATATACGTATATAAATAATTTTTTTATATCCCCTTCCTGATGGAATGTCTGATCCTACATGTGTGTTTTAGAGATGGGAGTTTGAAGGGGAAAAATAAAAGCCCAAGCAGTGGACTGTGCTACGGACAGGAAAAATTGCTTTAGGGTTTCCTATTTTTTTACGAATGTACACTCTCAGTGTTGCATGGTGTTAACACTATCCTGTCTTTTAATCATCCAAATCATATGTTCAACCAAAATATATTTTTGGTGTTCATTATATGTGCAAAGTGCCCCATGTGCTACAAATGTTTTCACCTAAGTGGCATAAATGGGACCCAATATACTAAATTGGCAAAAAAAAAGTTATTTTCAGCAATGGAAAACTCTGCTGGTACTGTGAAAATATCATGATCCTTACTGAGGGATCTGTAAACCCAAACAGGAAAAATACACAGCTTAAAGGTGCAGCCATGTATAGGAACTAAACCAGCTGACCAACCTTGCAGAAGAACCGAACAGGAAAATCCCTGTGAAGGGCTAAGTTCTGAAATTGCCATCGATCCCTGTGGGAAATGACTGAGATGGTTTTATTCCCTTAACTCTGTTTATTCAGTTATGCATTTTTAAAAATGGGAAGCAGTAAAGTGTCTGAAGGAATTTAGTTCAATCTCTCCAGAAACCACAATGTTGGTAAAACTAAGCATGAAATCTTTACACTGGCAAGGTGAACTTCCCAGAAACTGAATGCAAATCAGGTTTTGCAGACGAAATTATCTTTAATCTCAATTACAAACCATGTCACCTCCAGACACTCAAGCAGGGAAGGACAAGGAGTGACAGAGGTCGGATTGCTGGGAGTCCCTACATGTTGCTTTTTTAGTCAGTGCCTCCCAGCTCAGCAGTGTGACCGTGCTGGCAGCAAACCCCTGGGAGCCTGTGAGGCACCATGTGCCACAGCCTTCTGCCCACAGCATGTCTGCCTGCTCTGGGCACAGCCTGAACCATGCCAGGCTCTGGGACCTGCCCAGAACAGAGCCCTTCTGTTCCCCAAAAATCCTGTTCTTGGGAGCTCAAGCAGACGCACACAGAGAGACACCATCCCCTGTGCAACGATGCCTTCCCTCGGGAGCTGGCTCTGCACTCCCTGCACTCACAGGCTCATCCAATGATTTTACACATTTGCCTCCTGTGTCCACTCCACCACCACGTTTGCTGTAGTTTGAGAGACAGGAGGTACAACGGTTTCCCTAAACTGTTCCAGGCAGAAACGCTGAAAACTTCCCCGAAAATGCCAGCTGCCAGATTCGGAGACCTGTCCTTCAGAACATTGCAATTCCTTTCACCAAATATCCCTGCTAGGAAGGGAATCCCTGCCAGGAGAAACTCAACAGCTCTTTTGCGAAGTGGCTGTTGGGAGCCCCTGCTCCAGGGACAGGGCCCATCAGCGGGGCCGCTGTGTGACACGGAGCAGGCGTTGGTGGCACCACGGAGGACAGGGAGCGGGTACAACTGGAGCACCTGAAGCTGCACTAATGACAGGGCACCTTTGGGGAGCTGGCAGTGCAAACAGCGCAGAGAAGTGAGCTTGGGCTCGCTCCATGTCAGGGTTTAAGAGGCTCTTGCTAAGGGCTGGCTGAGCTAAAGTGTCTCGAGCATATGGGCTTATTTTGTGCAGTTTCTGTGGTGGTTTCTTAGTTAGATTTTCAGTGGTAATGAGCCCACACAGTAGATTGCTGCAGGGAGAAAAAAATCATTCTGAATAGGTTTGCTGAATAATTATGAACTGAGCTGAACTCTTACATTTGCTTACTAATTGTATGGTCCATGATGTTTTATGTATGATGCATTCATTTTGTTAAAAAGGATTTTTTCCCCCCTTTTTTTTGCTGAGCAGCAACTTTTCTCAGTGCAAGTTAAACTGACACAGTGGAAAGAGCTGGATTTAAGTCTGATGAATTGATGTTGTTTGAATTATTTTTTTTAAACATCAGTCCCACGATTTGGTTTTCAGAGCTTGCAATATGAAACCCAAAATTGTGCTATTGTCTGGAGAGTTGAAATAAATGAATCCCCTTAACTCTGGATTTGTCAAGCACAATTACTATTGTTAATTTAGAAAATAATCCCCAGCAACTACAACTATTTAAATAATGCCTTTCCTTGCTTCCCCCAAGATGACCAAAACCCCAAGACTGAAAGTAAAAATATGTTTTATAAAATGCACTTTTCACCTCTTGGTCTGATTGAGAGAGGCTTCCTTCTCCTTGGCTGGGGACTGTGACCCTTTGTGACACAGGTGACCTGACAGCGCTGGCCACAGCCCAGGGCCACGCTCCCACCAGCACTCCCAGCCCCGTGCTGGTCAGTGGGAGCTGTGGGACAGCTTGGCAGCCCCAGAGCACATCTCAGCTTAGAAACAGGGGCTGAGCCACCTTCCCACACGCATGCCACGGGCCAGAACTCTGCAGCTGGTATCTGACCTTGCTATTCCAAGCAACTCACTGGTTTTACTGTCAGAATACTTAGGCTAAGATTATTTCCATATTTGCCATTGTCCAGGTATAGACACCATCTGGCTCGCACCAAAACCCACAGGGGTGGTGCTGGGCAAGCTGGGTCAAGCCATGGGTGATTTCCCTCTTCACCAAGACCGCGGTGGCTCTGGAGGGAGCGGGGCTGAGCCCATGGTGCGGAGCACGGACACTTTAAGCCCGGGGGGCAGCCCCGGGGGCGACATCGCCGCTGGGCTCAGGGCCATTCTGCGCCCACGGCTCGGAACGGCTCGGGAGGAAGCGGCGGCATCCCGGGGCGATGGGCTACCCGCCCAGGGCCCCAGAAAAGGGCAGCACGGCCCGGGGTAGGGAGTGGCGGCGGCGCCGGTGCTCCAACACAAATCCGGACAGCCGCTCCCGGCGACTCCGCCCGACGCCTCCCGCACCGACCCTGTCCTTCCGCGGCGAGGAATGCTCACGGCTCCGGGCCCGCCCCGTCCGGCCCGACTGCCGGCCTCCGGGGCGGAACGGGGGCTTTCCGACCGCCGTCGGGGCGGAGCGCGGGGGGGAGCACCCACCGGGGACTGTGCCCGGCGGGGGCACAGGGCGGGGCGTCTCCGCCCGGCGGGGGCACGGAGCGGGGCCTCTCCTCCCGGNGCCGCCTCTGACCCGGAGCCGCCGGTCCGGACCGCTGCCCCTATGCGGGGACGCGGCGCAGGGGCCGGTGGCTACGTCTCTCCCTCTGTCCCTCCCTCCGTTGCCGCCGTTCCCGTAGCGAGGGGTGAGACATCCCCTTCGTTCCTTTGTGCCGCGGTCGCGCCGCGCGTGCTTCGTTTTCCACCCCGGTGCTCGCCCCGCAACTCGAGTCCCGCGCCCCCCCCCTCCCGCCTTGTCACTTCGCTAAGTAATAATTTCCACGTCCAATTCCATTTCTTCGCCAGTTCTGAAATCTCCAGGCAATCAGCAAGGGGGATAGTTCACATGAAAACTAATTACACAAAATCAATATTTAATCACAGCGCAGCATCCTGATCCTGCAGAAAAAAATCCCGTTAAAACTCTCCTGCCATATACAAACAGTCCTCAGCCGCTTATTTATAGATCTCTTTTTTTTTGGTGGGAGCAATATTCATTACTATTTCTTTAAACTATCGACATGTGCATCCGCGAGCACCTGAAGCACCGTGTCCCGCCGGCGGTCTGTGGGCCCCCGGGCCTGCTGGGTGTTTGTCCCTCCGGGGCAACGGGGTTGTGACTCCCCCCGCTGCCGCAGCGCCCGCTCCCCGCGCGGCTCCGTGCGGTGCCCGGCTCGGGGCGGGCCG
>VZTR01000753.1:6039-20232 GCA_013400775.1 Chaetops frenatus
TAGTTTTCACACACAGCTGAGCAGGAATAATAAAAATAAAGAATTAAAAATCCATCTCCATTCTGCTTTTAAAACTACACGCAACTTATGTGAATATTGATATTAAAATAGCTTCTTTTTCTGGGCTTCAATGCCTTTACAATATACTTCATTATTCCATATTAAAACTAGAAAAGGCTTTAGCTAGAAACTTCCTTGTCTGAGACCAAAAGAAAGATTCATTAGCATAATTACTTACAGTCCTTCTGTTAGTATTTTCAGGGACAAAAATATAATTATCCTTTTACTAAAATAATAATAATAATAAAAAAACCCCAACAGAGAAACTGTGAACATAGTGAAATAATGGAAAATCTGGATTACAACTCCAGTGAAAAATGTGGGATGAACTGGATAGGAATATAAATATCAGTTCTGACTGAAGCTTGAAACTTAAGCAAACAACAGGGAAAAAACCCCACCCTTTTTAGAACATTTTGAGATGTGTGAAAACTACAAATGCTAGAACTGTGAAAAGGAAACTGGGAATTTGATCCATATGTTCTGGAAATGCCACTGCCCACAGCTAAATTATATTTGGAGAACAGAACAGAGAAGAGAAGAACAACTGCTAACACTGTTATAAACACAGAGTCTCCCTGGTGATGCAGAGGTCTTCCCATGGCAGATATTAATGAGAGACTCTTACCATCTGGATATCATACATGAAGAAGTAATATTTAGTACATTCTAGAATAATTACTGAGGAATATTATATGATTTATTAATTATTTATCTAATTCTCCGAGGAGAAATCATCCTGCTAGCTTCAAGGGGAAAAAGCACTGTTCAGGGTGGTTCATACAGCGGGGTTTTTTTATATAGATGAATATAATTTAAAAGCCTGAACTGATCTAAGTAATTCCGCTGTACCAGAGAAGATCATATTTTAAGCCTGGGAAGCTCTTTGCCATGGTATATATTTACAAAGTGAAATATTTTTGAAACCTTCAGTGTTTGAAATAGCAGGATGACCTGTGGAGAGATTCTGCTACAGCTTCTCAAAACCAAATGCACATCATGCTGATTCCAAGAAAAATAATTACCAGTGAACTTGGGCTGCCATTTACTTCCTCGCAGGAATGTGTGACTGCAAGGGCTGAACTCCACTTGCTCTGCTATTATGGGCCCAGCCAAGCCCTGTATTTTACTCAGTACTTTAAGTGAGCAGAATCTTACCAGCTGCCACCTTCCACTTCCTGCCTGAAGGCTGTCCCTGGATGCTCCTTCCTCTGATAATTCAGTACTCTGCAGTTCTCACAATCAGCGTATTCCCAACAGTCAGGACCCATTTGTAACAACAGAAACCTCCTCATATGCAACATGTGCTCTCATAACTGGTTCACATCAGTAACTTTCACCTCAGAAAAGGCCAGAGACCAACATAAAGAGAGATAGATTTAAAGAGAGCTGTATGTGCCGTTTTCTTGGCCATGGCAGCAAACCCTCCCTGAAGAAGTTGAAATGTATCTATAAAAATGTTGAATGGTGGCAGCTCTAAACCATCTGTTTTGTTCTGGTTTAGAAAGGAATTGCATCAATCCATGATGTTCTATATACCACCTCTCCTTCACAACAACCACTAAGCAAAGCCTAGCAACAGTTGTGCCTATCATATTAGAATAATCAAAAATGTGTTTCTTTTATTACAAATGGCATTTGAAAATTGTAACAATATAGCACTTCTGGTTTGATACTAATTTTTACTTTTCTTTGATAAAAGTGTCTTTGCTAAGCAATTTATGAATTCTGAAAATAGTTCTCTGCACATATAATCATCAAGCTTGAACAGTTTTTATTTTTCATGTCTTTATTCATTCTTTTCTACGTAGTATTTGTGGAATTCAGCATCTGGAACGAGCAGGAAACAGGTTGACTCTCTTTGACTCCCTTTATTTCTGCATAGTGACATTTTCCACTGTGGGCTTTGGGGATGTTACACCCAAGATATGGCCTTCAAAGCTGCTTGTTGTCATTATGATCTGTGTTGCTCTTGTGGTGTTGCCCATACAGGTAAATGTGGATTTTTTTTTTTTCTCTTTTGAATTGTTTCTGAAGCAAAGGAATAATAACTGAAATAATTTATTGTAACTATTATTATTGCACAGAAAATGTCAGAAAAAAGAACATCTGTCTCTCCTATTGATTTTTTTTTTCCTGCATGTTCTCCTATACTCTAGATTTACACCAAAAAAAAAAAAAGGGCACTGATTAACAGTTTTCAAGTGCTGATGAAAGTTTTCTGCTCCAGTCATGTACCACAGAGGCCTTCCTTTATCCTGAGATAATACGAGTTTATTAATGGAGCAATTACAAAAGAAACCCAGAACAGTAGCCAGCACTTTCTTTATGAGTACAGCTTTTCCTCTGCAGGCTCTCCCTGTTTCTAATCTTGGTTCTCTCCACTTCCTCTCTTACTCTTACAGCTCAGTGCTAACTTGAAAAAAATCTCATTAAATCTGCAACTCAAGCAAATTGGGTTCACAGCTGTGCATGGAACACATGCACACAGAGCCAGCAGCACAGTTAGGAATTTTTCATGCCTGCCTAAGTTTAGGACTTCTAACAGTTTCAACAGGGAAAGAGCAATTTATGAAAATCCAAGTATTTCAAGGAGTCAGTCAGCTTTATTAAATTTGTACCAAGCATTTTCCAGCTCATTAGGTGAGGCTGGATGAGAGAAACCCCAAGGTTACATGGGGAACCCTGCCAAGATATTCACTGTTCCACACATGGTGATCACCCAGCCCTTGTGCCAGAAAAAAAGGGAGACACTGCGTTTTTATCAAAGCTTACAGTAGACCTGCTAGACCATGAAGCTCCAAAGTTTCTCACACAGCCATAGTTTCTAGACTCTGCTTCTTTGGCAGAGAACTAAAGCTCAGTGTGGGCAGACAGCACACAAACCCTGGGAGCGTGGAAGCTCAAGCTTTCAGCATTAATTTTCTTGAAGTTATTTAACACTCTAATTAAATATTGGATGTATGTATTCACAGCCATATGCACTAACACAATTATATTCTCACTCAGTGAAAAAATAATAAAAAATAGGTTCTATTGAAAACTAAAACATGCTCTTTTCAAGAAATTTGGAATTTCCTAGGACATAGAAATTTCATCCTTAAGGTAGTTCTGATGCATACCTCAGGCCCAAGAGCTCCACATGAGCAATAAATAACCTATAATCTACTGGCATTTCACATAAATTTACCTATTACTAGCTACTCATTTTTATGCCTTTGCAGTGGTATTGGGGTTTCATATAGTTTTCCATACACAGAACGGAGTGGGAGGCATTCTTTCCTGAGCTTTTGGCCTGCTGTGAAATGAAATCAGTTATTATTCATGATCCAGCCTCTCCATCAGTGGAATGTGGATGAGAAAAAGAAGCTATCACACAGCCATACAGTTAAATTGAGCTCAGTATTAAACATGTGTTACTTACAAGAGGCTTTGAACTGATACTTGTATCTTTTCTTACAGATTATTACAGTATTCTCTTAGGTCTGGAGGATTCAGAGTAGTAATATTTGCTGTTAACCTGCATATACTGTTCAGCTGACAAAGGCAAACTAGCTGTATTAACAGCTGCTGTGTATTTAAGTTGTATCTAAAATTATAAGGCAGACAAGAGAGTTTACAAAACATCACCTTCAGAAAAGTATAAAATCTCTGGGAAGAGTTACTGCCCCAACTAAGAAAAACAGTGCCTCTCTTCAAGTATATTCACAGTATGTGTGTGAAAACTTAACATTTAATACGAGGGAAGCAGGTATGCCACAGGATAATAGAAAAGGAGAGCTGAGAGACATAAAATACTTGAAGGAATAAGGTACCAGCCTTCATTCTTATCTAAACTCCTGTGATTTAGTGCATTCTCATGGTATTTTAATGAATTCTCACTGCTGTTTGTGTGTGTTAGATTCTGGCATGGTTTGTGATCACCTCATTAGAGAACATTTTACAAATAAAAAGATACTATAGGCTAAGGGCAGCTTTTCATAGAGGCATGAGATGAACGATGCAACATTGCCAAGTCATTATAGAGTTGTAGTACTCACCCACTGGTCTCTATCTCACTGACAGTGGGCTTCTCTTGCAGTTTGAACAGCTGGCTTATCTGTGGATGGAGAGGCAAAAGTCTGGAGGAAACTACAGTCGATACAGAGCTCAGACGGAAAAACACGTTGTGCTGTGTGTGAGCTCTCTGAAGATTGACTTACTCATGGATTTCTTAAATGAATTTTATGCCCACCCCAGACTGCAGGTAATGAGAATGGAAAAAAAACCCCAAAACCAACCAACCAAACCAACCCCCCCCCCCAAAAACAATCAAATAAAGAAAACAAAAAACCCCCCACAAAACCTCAAAACACTGTTTGTTGGGGGGTTTTTGTTTGTTTGTTTTTTAAGAAAAGTTTCTGAAATGGTTTTTAATTTGTAAAACTGATTTTGGGAATAGATAGGTGAATTGGGAATTCTACCTGCAATAAGAAGCTGAGATACAGAGTTTGGAGGCATTTTAAATCCATGTATTGAGGTGGATTGACTAAGTAGGTAGAATTAGTGCCTTGTTGAATTATGTCAGTCTTTTAGAAACAGGTATTTCCATGCAAATTCCTTAGATTCTACCCCCTAAAAAAAAAAAAAAAGCTACTCAATTTATTTTTTCCCATTGTTTTGGGACTGGATTAAAAAGTCCTCACAAGTCAAAGCATTCTTTGGTTTTCACATGTTGCTTTTTTTTCCCCAGTGTTAGGAATCACAGAATGGGTCAGGTTGGAAGGGACTAAAGGGGGTCATCTGGTCCAACCTCCCTAGTCAGGCAGGGTCATCCTAGAGCACATTGCACAGGATTGGAAAGATTAGATCCTCTTGGAATTATGGAAATTAAGAAATAAATACATGTACTTTAAAGGACAAAGACCTTGATAGAATACACAGATTTTGTTAGTGTACACATATTCCCTAGCTAATGCAAACTTGTCACATGACTTATTTGGAACATCTAGAAGCCTATTTCCATGAGATACCAATTTGGATTTGTTATCATTGCCTTTGCTACAGACTCCCTTTTAGTAAATCTTCTCTATGTCTTTTACTAAGTTACCTGTGGCACCATGCTTCATTAACTCCTGCAAGAATTACACAAATACAGTCCTCAAATGGCTGAGCAGCAATTTGCCAAATCCCAAATCCCAAATATTCCCCAAAACAATTAGCTAGTAAGAGGCATAAGCAATTGCACAAGGAAATCCAGTTCTTTATAGATATAAACACAAATTGAAATACAACATTTAGTTAATTAAGCTGAAGAATGAGTCAGGCTCTGTGATACACTGGAGACAAAGGAGAAAAGCCCTAATACTACACAGGTAACTTAAAAGGGTTTATATACCTTGCCTTCGCAGCTGAAATCTAGTTGGACTCAATGTTATCTTACAGATCTTTTCCAACCTTAATGACTGTGCACTGGGAAGCTGAAGGATACAGATGGTGCACTGCATCCAATGCCATTTTGCTTTCTGCAAAACCCTATGTGTTGCACAAAGGAAGAGTTCTATGTCCAGCCTTGCCAAAGCTCTCACTCTCCTCTCCCATGTTCCATTTATCCCTCCTTTTCATTTGTACACTTATGTATCCTTCAAACCATTTTTTCCTTTTCCAAGTAGCACAGGAAGCAGTTTGGATTGGCCTATTAATGCAAAGGAAAATAAACTGAGGAAATAAACTCTGCCAGATTTTTGACATCCCAAGTCACTACTGACTTGTTCTCCAAGCAGCAATAACTGTGACTATTTCCCCTTTTTCTTCTATTTTGACAGGATTATTACGTGGTTATTTTGTGTCCTACGGAGATGGATGCTCAGGTCCGAAGGGTGTTACAAATCCCAATGTGGTCCCAAAGAGTTATCTACCTGCAAGGCTCAGCCCTAAAAGATCAAGACCTGTTAAGAGCTAAGTAGGCAAATATTGACCATTCTTTTTTACTTTTTTTCACTCATACTATTTGATAAATAAGTTTAACTAGGAACAAAAGCTGCACTAGAAGGAAAGCCATGTTTATTTATAATGCAAAGCAAGGCTCTTGCATATAATTAGTTTTTCTTAATATCTGAAATTTTGAACCCTCTGTACAGTTTTGTAAGTTCAGCCTGGTACCATTAAGCAAGTATTCTGCTGTGAACTCTTCAGGGCCCTCCTCTTACCACATACTGCCACCACCTCTAAGAGATGCTCTCTGCCAGTTAATAGTGAATGACATTTATCAAAACACATCAGTCAAGCACAGTTCCTCACACACACCTCCCCCCAGTGCTCAATCAGCTGAGCTGCAAAGGAACTCACAGTGGAATTCATGTTGAAGGATCATCTCTTTAAACTCTCCAAAGAGAGAGAAAGTTGATTCTTAGCAAATAACTGATTTAAGTCATCTGCATTGCTCTGTGTTGTAGATAACTACAATTAAGCCAATACAAGTCTGACTATTTGTGTCATTCTTTACCTGAGGGGAGTTATTGCCAAGAATCTCATCTGTGAGAAGCTGCATGTGCAGTGTTATTTTCTCAGACTTCTGCCACTGAAAAAACAACTACTTCTACAGCTGTTCAAAATTTGACAAGACAAGAAAGTTTTTTTCAAAATTAGAAATTTTCTTTTCCAGAGGTCATTTTTCCCCCCTTTTTGCTTTCTTGCTGATTTCAAGAAGGAATTCATGTGTGGATTTAGCTGACATTTGTTCTACACGTTACAAGAATTAAAATTAGGCTGTTCCCTAAATATAATCTTGAATTTCACTTATAATAACCTGGAGGTAGTCAGCTGTGGAACTGTGCCTTTTCCTGCAGAACATGTAATTGAATGTACCTGTCACAGAATAATTTTCAAGCTCTCCTGAGGGAAGAAGCATAGTGGGAATTTAATAGAACATTTCATATGAAATACAACCCAGTACCCAAGATGTTTGGTGTATTTCTTCTTAATGAGAACATAATGTACTGAGGAGATAACAAGGCACATGGTAAAATTCTTGTAATAAATAAAGTAATGGTTACCAACAACGAGAAAATAATCAAGAAGGGTCTCATGGTTAAAATTTATCCATATATTATATGTGAACCCAATGTCAAAATAACATGATAAAGGTCACACCAACAAGTAAAGGAATACCAAAAGCTGGCTGACTGCATCAGTAGTGAATAGCTAGTTAACAAAAGACTACATTTTTGCAAAAAATCTCATCTAATTTAACTGAATTTTCTTCCCTATAACTTTGGCAAAGACCCTTTCTTCCCAGTACTGCTCCCATGCTTAGCTGAAATTACTCATAGAACTCCCATGATTTCTTCCTAACCAAAGACACCATGACCTAGAAATAGTTCATTTAATGCATAGAAATGTCTGTTATTTATCCCAAACACATTATTCTTGTACATCTACCCAACTTTCTGTTCTCACTAGGCAAGATAAGTCTATTATTTGCCCCTTCTTGTTCATTCTTACCAGTAATAACTTCTGCACACTGCACTCTTACACACCAGGCAGACGGGTGTAATTTATTCACCTTCAATTACTCTGCAAAGTTTGAGGCCACTCTGCTTTTACTACTTTGGCACAGCTTTTACTGGCACCATGATAAGAAATGAGAACAGAGAGACTTAACTTTGTCTGTATTCTGTTTCCCTGTGCAAGACTCTGACTGTGAGACATGAGTCCAGTGAGTACCTGCTTGGAGTGTAAGAGGTTTGTCTCCTGTCTTCCAGGATGGACGATGCCGAAGCCTGTTTCATCCTGAGCAGCCGCTGCGAGGTGGACAGGACAGCAGCTGTAAGTTGGGGAGGGAGAAATGAGAGAATGTGCAGGTTTTACTGCCCTTACTCCCTTTCAGTTCCTTTTTATGCAACAAGGGCAGAAGAGCATAAAAGTACTCTCCTAGTATCTCATAGATACATTGATAATTGGTTATGAATCACTTCCAAGAATGGTACTCTGTCAATATTCAAAGTACCTGAACTGCTCTAGATATTCAATTCAATCAGTTGTATTTATTAAATCAGAAAAGAGACAGGTATCAACTGACTGGTATATTCAGAACAAATGAAGTAAATCCTGAATTCAACTTTATAAATAAATTTGTGACTTATACAAGTACCCAATATATATGAGACTATTTGACCATTTTTCATATTGGACAGTTTTAAAAATGAAAAATGGCAAGATTCTTTAGGTAAGTTTCTATGGGTTTGCCCATGCTGGTAGTTATTTGCAGTCAGGTAAGTTACTGTCCACAAAGTAACACTGCTAATACCAATTTCTGTGCATCTGTGATAAAAGAATTAAACTGGATTAACTAGAACTCTTCCAGCTAATGAAATTATCACAAATATTCAGAAAAAAAAACGTCCACTGAGGATGGATTTATGAACGTAACTTAAAATGTTTCACCATGAGCACTATAATAAACTATTACAGTCTTGCCTCATTCAGTTCAATCTTGAACTCCAAAGGGGTTCAGTATTAGTCTGAATATCCCTGAAGATGCTTACAATTTGCCTAAGAAGACAGAACCAGTATTTATAATTCAGTAATTAAGTTTTCAGCAATCTCAACTAAAAATACTGTTTTGGTGCTATATTGTAAGAAATAGCAATTATTTTTCTAAATGTTTAAAAGAGATACAGTAAAAAATGGGAAATGAGAGCATTACATTATATCTGCAGCATTACTTAATACATTCTCTATCACTTATTACTTCATCTGCCATTAAAACTTAGTTAAAAGATCTTAGCTAAATATCGTATTCTGGACCCATCCCTTGCAGAAAGCCACTAAGCTCCCTGAGAAATAAACCTATGCTCCTACTGTAAAATTTAAACTTACTGAGCTAAGGACGTTGAATTTGATTCATCAGCAACAGACTCCTGAAAAATACAGCAGTGAAAGCCACTGAACTGGCAGCAAGTAATCCCAGAGTAGTCAAGCAAGGCAGACCTACTGCTTGGAAGTGACAGAGGGTCTGGGGTATTTAAGAGTAAGAAAAAGCAAGAGTTCTTGCAAGTATGTGGGAAAATACCTGTAACTACTAGGAGAGTGAAAAATACCAAAATAGCCCAAGTGTCTTATCTCAGTCAGCCATGAATTCAGAATAAATCAGCTACAACATCACCTTTCACATAATGTACTTGAGAACTGCACAGTGGTTACAAATGAGAAATCCCATAAAACCAGAGTGTGATTTACACTGCACTGGGAAGGTTTATGCAGCATTAAAGACAGCAACACCACCAGTCAGCTGTTCATCTCTGCTTGTAACTGCTTCAGAATTTATGCAAAGAAAAGACAATTTTCAGCTCTGCTGGACCGTGCTGTAGGGCAGACAGTGGAGTCTGCATGGAGCTCCCAGAGCTCCCGTCCATTGTGGCCAGCACAGTGCAGGTTTGGCTCTGGAGCCATGGCCAGTGGTAGCTCTTCCTGCCTGTTCTTCCTTCCTGCCCTCAGGAAATGCCAAAATGGTACCCAGCACATTGCAGCTGCCATGACAGACTTTCACTAAATCTCATTTCTCTTTGTACCTGGAGCACACAAGCAGGCACATCCTACCAAAGACACCCTCCTGAGTGCCTTCCCCTGGGCCACAATGATATCTCAGGGTCAGTGTGGTCTGAACCTTCTAAACAAGGTGCCACCTTTCTGCCTTGTTTTCTCTTTTGCTGTCAGATTACCTTTTCACAGGGAATGCAACTATTTATTCTGCAAGTAGAAAACTCTTAAATTTTTTAAAAACTATTTTATCTTACTGCCCCCTAGAGCTGTGAAAGGAAATGTATTGAGTCTCCCACACTGCTCAGCTTCATGTTAGTACAGGTTTGTTTGTTACTGGGCTGAAGGAAGTTCAGCTATCATGCCAGTATCAATCTTTATAAGTACTAGTGATTTTCCACCCTGCTGTTGTTGAGAAGCTGACAAACTGCTAGAAGAGCCTTGGATCCTCTCCTACATGTGACAGCTGTCAAAATAAAAGGAGGAGATTCCTGACCAGAACAGCTGTTGTTACTCAAGTGATTTTTTGAAGTCCATGAGGGTTTTTATCCCCTCAGCTACAATCCTCAAGCAGAGGATTTACTCATTTGCTGTGGATACCGCTGGCTGTTCATTGCTTGCTGTTTTGTTAGTTAATAACTTGTAGTGACAACACTTCTGCTGTTGCTGACAGCTTTGTTCTGAGGCTTTCTGAAAATTCAGAGATGGTCCAATTCAAGCTTGCACCTTTTTTTTCCCCTCCCTTTCATTAATCAAATTGTGTGACTGCTGTACTGGTAGTCTAAATTACACTGACTTGATGGCATCACAATATGGATGCAAACATAGTAGGTTATAGTTAATATATCAAGTTATGTGTGGCACCAAAAAGATTCATTTAACAGAACAATTTTAAAATACATATTAAATGCATTTCCTTGAGGTCTGATGATTTAAATAAACCCACTTTAAAACTTCCAGCTTTTCATACATGAACTTAAATATCACCTCTCTATTAATTACCATTTGTATCTGTGGTAATTTTTTGATCAATGACTGCAGTTCACTGTTTGGAGATCACACAGAAGAGAATATATTTTTTCACTCACCTTCCAAAGAAACCTATACTTAATAATGGGAACAGAAGCATAAATTTGTTTCAGTTACCTCTGTTTTTTGTGTTTATATATATACCATATATTGGGAGAAAGGTAAACGTTTTTTAAAGTCACTGAACTATATAATAGAAATTGCTACATTTTTAAAACAGAGAGCCACCACCCTGTATGAAGAGACAATCTAGGAAATCAGTTATGGTGCCTGTCTTTGTTTTTCTTTCTCTCCCCTGGACTGCTTCTTCAGGGTGGAATTTGTGAGAATAATTAAGCAAAAAACTTGGGAACCCAAATAACCAGCTTTAGTAGACAAACACAGGGATATACCAAGTGGAATGAGAAAAAAAGAAACAACAATGCAAGGTTATTAGATTAAGAGTGCATACCCACTGAGTTGATCTTATGAAGCTATTTCAGGCATTTAAGTACCCATTTTATATATATATATATANCAAAGAAGAGCTAGAAAATGGAAAGCAAGGCATATTTTGCAGTGTTAAAACTGCCAATGTGCCAAATAATTATAATGAGATTTTAATTCCAAGGATTCTTTCCATTTTCTATACAATACTACTAAAAAGGATTTCATGGTAAGATCCATACTTTTAGTTTTACAACTCCCACTTATATGGGTCTAGGTTTGTTAGAGTGTTTCATAAAATAGTGTCATTTGAATCATTCTATAACAAAGTCTTCATTCTTATATTTAAGAATCATTGCACATTCTGATAAAATCAGGCTTTTTAGACAAAATAATAATTTAGAAAATTCAAGAAAACCTCTAACATAGAGTTAACTATATTTCTAGGCATGTAACATATCTGTGTCACTGCCATCTAGCACATTACCCAGGCATTTGCTGCTTCTAAGCTGTGTTGGCATCTTAACACAAAACAGCAAAAAACCCAACAGCACACGTACACACAAAATCCTGAGGAGGGTAATTTGCCATATGTTACAGGAAAGTTAAAAAAAGGTGGCTGCATACAAGGAAAACCTACAGCAGGTTACACCCAAGCTCTTCAATCTCCCAGCTGGCCACAGCAATCCTTCATCTATAAAACTGCTAATAAGGAAAATGTGAAATAGTATATTTTGCCATCTTCTTATGACTCCATTCTGGTTTTTTTAGTAGAAAAAGTACTTGCTAACATCTCAATTGATAATAAAATATTATGGTTTGAAAATGTCAATTACACTCTGTTCCAGGCAGAGATTCTCCCTTGTGTTCATGAGTCTGAAACCTTTTCTTACTGCTGATGCTGCAAACAAAATGAATCATTCTTTATATTTTATCTTTAAATACCACCAATTTCATGACTAGGCAGGGCATTTCAATCCAGGCATGGGTTTCTAGATACAGCTCTGAAATATTTCTTTTTGGGTTTGAAATAAATAAAAACTGATGGATGATATACTGAAATTAGTCTTACTTCACAAAATTCTAAATGTGAATGCATTATCACATAGATGACTTTTATGGATAACAGTATTCATCCTGCAGTTAACTCATTCTTGCCATGTGGTAACAAAAACAAAAACTAGCAGCCTGAAAAATCTTTTGGAATCTTTGGTTAATAGCTGGCTAAATCCTGACATCAGCTGTGCAAATGTGTCAGTTCCACCAAAATTCAGATCTGCTTTTAATTAAACTGATATTTTTAGAATTACCCACAATTTTAAACTCTCAGTTCCTGATGTCATCATTTAATACTATTTTACTTTTGAGTCTCTTTGGAAGGACATCTATGCTATATCATTCTTGATTAATTAGACATGACTAATCACTGCCATTTTAAGTTTTCACACAATTATTCCACATCCAAATGCTACTCCTTTCCAAGTGACATAATCATTAGCACTTGCAGAAAGACAGGAGAGGATCAGAATACCTTATTAGTGGAAGATTTCTGGAAATTAATATATAATAGTAATTATATAACATGCACATAAACATCCATACCAGCTGGTGCCACATGGTCTTAAAATGAGTTTTCTTCAATGGAGCCAGTCTGATAATAGATTCTTTTTCTAATCTGACATGGTTATTTGTATTTCATTGGCACCACCTCATACTCTTTCTTCTAGGATCATCAAACCATTTTAAGAGCATGGGCAGTTAAAGACTTTGCTCCAAATTGTCCTTTGTATGTTCAGATACTGAAGCCTGAGAATAAGTTCCACATCAAGTTTGCAGGTAAGTGGAAGATTGCAGTCATTTGACGGACTCGTTAGTGTTTGAGAGTTTGTTTTGTGAACACACAAGCAAAGTGAGAATTCCTGGGCATATTTACTACTTAGAAACTGATTAAATGTGCAGTTTTGTAAAATATTACACATCCTAGCAATGGTAAAGACTTACTTACAAGCACTTTTGAGAATTAATAGTCTTATGCTACATAATATAGAAAGTAGAATTATTTGATGTATAACTACTCCTTAATTACAGATCCAGGCAGGTCTCCAGCTTATTGTACCCATGTATGTAAGTCATTTCTGTCTACTAAAACATAGTTACTAAAGGGTGTATGAGAAGATCTATTCAGATTTAATCCAACAAATGATTGAGGGAAAAATCTTCTCATTGGACTGTTTTTTACCAAGTGGTATAGAAAACATTCTTTTAATTACTTGCATATATTTTGGAAAGAGACATATAGTTTAATTCCATACCCAGTAAAATACGTGCCTTAGAAACCATAGCATAAAATGCAAGATGATGTTAAGAAATCTGAAAAAATCCACTCCTATAAGAAGAGATTACCATCTTTTATCTGACAAACTATTTCTCTGCATTATATATTTCTGTATCCAAAGAGTCACATATGTAAGTACACAGATATACATATGCTTATGTGCAAAAACACACAAATACTTTTGAAGAAATAGCTCCGAAGTAGAAGAGAAGCTTTCCTTTTCAGCTGTAATTTTGAAAATTCAATTTTCTCAAATGATATTCCAAGGAAGAAAAGATTGCTGATTCATGCAAAAAATAAACACAACTCTATGGAAAAATATTAGTCTCCTCCATCATCCCAGAATATGATGAAAAAGTAAATTCCAATGCAGAACGGCTCCAGAGCAACAGTTAAAGCAGTAATTTTAAAAGCTACTGAATTTTCCACTGGGTCAGAATGAAGAAAAAAACCCCATCAGTAGCAGTTCTGAAGTTATAAAAATGTAATCTCAAGATATGAGATGGCACAGCAGGGAATAAGGCTCATGCTGTGATGAGAACGATGGTGCTTTTTCATCTCTCCCTTAAAACCACCCAGCACAAACATAATCCCTGCTCCCTAGCCATGGCCACTTTTCTTTATCAGTAACTGTGTTAATTTGTTATTCCAAATTGTGCTTTTAAGAGAGTTTCATTATTCTTAATGGCTTGTCTCTGTAGGAGTTTATATATAACTAGACTTGTAAAGCAGAGGCAATTTTTCATGTCTATTCAAAGTGTTAGAGAATTTGGACGATAATTAAAAAACAAAACAAAACAACAACAAAACAACAACAACAAAAA